>WSXT02030560.1:0-13743 GCA_011762715.2 Neuroterus valhalla | reverse complement strand
CTGGTCTCGAGGATTAAGGAAATTAGGTTGTGGGGGTCTGGGGTTATTGCATAGCAGGTTAGTGTGCTCGCGGGTTAAGGAAATTGGTTTGTGGGGGTCTGGGGTAATAGACTCGCAGGTTACAGAGTTCGGGGGTTAGAGAAATCGGGTTATGGCGGTCTAGGGTTATGGTTTCGCAGGTTTCTGGTCTCGAGGATTAAGGAAATTTTGTTGTCGGGGTCTAAGGTTATTGCATAGCAGGTTACTGAGCTCAAGGGTTAAGGAAATTGTTTGTGGGGGTCTGGGGTAAAAGACTCGCAGGATACAGCGTTCGGGGGTACGGTGCTATTGACAGTTTTGGGTAGAAAAATTTTTTCGCGATGTACGGGGCCTCGAATACATCAAAATAACGTGTTTTGGCCCTCTCAGGTGAGACTATCTCAAAAACTGAGAGGTCTGTATTTTTTCTGAGGTTGGATTCAGATTTGGTGCAGCAAAAGCCTTCGGGTGTACTAGGTGTGGTCTCTGGTTCCGGTACTTTGTCAAATTTTGTCGGCCTGTGTAATCCCTCCGAATTTCATTACAGGAAAATAGAAAGATACGTTATCATTTATCTTTAGGGCAGAATAATTTTCAAGGGTGATCAATTCTGAAGATATGGAATCGTTATATCCAATTGGATGAAGCCACATCCAATTTTAAGAAATAAGGAAGGCTTACCCCCTGCAATTGAACCCATTGAAGAAAAAGTTGCCTCATATTTTTTCTTTTCTCGATAAATTTTTTCTATGTCTTTCTCAATGTCAAAGGGATAAAAAGCTGAAGTGAATAGCACGTACAATTGCTTTTTACCCCTTATATATTTTTTCCCCTCGAAGAAGCTTTTTTTCAATAGAGTTGTAACAATTTCAATAACAGAGATCTTTCCTAACGAAAAAGATAAATCTGAAAAAAAAACAAGAGAATTTCCTTCGGAACAGACAAATTTTCAACCAAATGAAAGAGAGAGAATTCAAAAAACAATCTTCTTCCACAGAACATTCGGATTTTCAAATAGGGAAAAATCTGCCCACTGAGCGGGCACATTCTTATCGCACCACCCGCGCGCGGCTTGCTTCGCTCGCAAGTTAAAGCGCGCCTACGGCGCGCGTCTTTTGGATCTCCCGCTTTACGCTCGATGGTAATCTCACCTCGCGCTAGGCGCTTGGCCTTTGTACCTCCCTACAGTAGTATACAGAGCTCGTTGAACTCAAAAGCGAAATGTCGACTATTTAAATCTGATGAGTGTGAGCTCTCTTTTGTTAAAGCTTCTCCGGCTTTACCGAATACATTCTCATTGCGTGTCTCGTGCTGCGCAATCGATCAAAGTTTGTCCAAAGCGAAAAGAAGTTTTGTTGCCTATTTTTTTCGCATGTTGTGTAGTTTTTCATAAATTCAAGTTATTTCATTATTAATTATATTTTTTACGATTGAAACAAAAACTACGCGTCCAATGGGGAAAATTATAACAAATGTACTGATATTTTTTGAGTGAATAACTTTTCTCTATCAATCTTTCGTGTTAGCGTTAGTCATTTTTTCAAGAATTCTATTACTCCATTTTTATATCTATTTTTACTCATTGACATGAATTCATTTTATAGTTTTCTATAAAAGAAGAAGAAACTACTTGTCCTATCTGAAAGTTGATTTTACTAAATTTGTACATCTTTTTTCTTGGTGCACAAGTTTAATTCATTTATCTTTTCTCGTACCTTGCATAGTTTGACTAAAAAATAAATGTTTCTATTTTTCATTATTTTTTGTGCGACCAAAATTTGAATTTTTTTTTCGACAAACTCGAAAAGTTATAAAGATCATCCTGCAGGGCTCCCAAGGAGCAACATTTTTTTCAAACTTTCTCCACATCTTGCGTGCTTTGGCTGAAAATTCTTATTTTTGTTTATATTTTTGAATTTTCAAAATGCCACAACTCTGACAATTTTGTTTTCATGAAAGAAAAAATCATGAGGATCAATTCTTTTACTTTTTACGTGCTACAAGAAATCGTACTTACATCTTTTGGGTCATGGAAAAAAAAAGTCCGAAAAATGTTCAAAATGCTCCCCTTCTTCGATTTTTCATCCAAAATAGCTGGTTAATGTATTTGACTTGTCTTTTTAGTCCCTCAAAAAAGGTGCCATAGCACGATCGAATATGATCATTCTTTCTGAAGTAATCGAGTTCACAGATTATTTTTCGTTATTTTTTGTGCGATCAAAATTGGAATTTCCGATTTTTGGAGGAAATTCAAAAAGTTGTATTCACGATCTTTCAGGGCTCCCAAGAAGGAACATTTCTTCCCTCTGACTTTTTTTCCAATCTTGCTTTATTTGGCAAAAAATTCTATTCTCGTTCATCTTTTTGAATTTTGAAAATGCCACAACTCTGCCAATTTAGTTTTCAATAAAAAATCATAAGGATCAATTGTTTTACTTGTTACGTGCTACAAAATATTGTACTCAAATCTTTTAGTTCATTGAAAAAAAGTCCAAAAAAAATTGATATCCCCCCCCCCCCTCTGATTTTTCATCCAAAATAGCTGATTAACGAACTCCTCCTCTCTTCTCCGGGGTTAAATTGTAGGCCAAAGCATAATCCAATATGATCATCCTTTCAAATGTTATCGAGTATACAGTTGACGACGACGACAACGACGACGACGACAACAGACAGTCAGACACCAACGTAAAAACTACTTTTTCCGAATCAGGAGGTCTCAAAACGTGGATTTTTCATAAATTCCGCGAATGTAAATTTTCACATAAAAAGAATACCTCCTCATTATGATGAGAATGTAATATCGGTTTCCTCCAGACAAGCTGATTTACAACCAAAAGGACGAATCATCTACATAAATGATGAACTTCTAGCCGAAGATATGCATTTTGAAAAAAAAAGTTCATTTTCCAACAAATTACCAAGATTTTAATAAAATAGATACTCTTTAAGTAAATATAGTTAAATTGTTGACCGAGCGGGACGAACTTCCAGCGAATAGTTTGATTCATAACCAAAATAAAAGTCTTTGACACGAAAATATTAGTATCCACCAAAAAAGCTCATTTTCAACCAAAAGAAAGAATGCTCCAGATAAGAGTGGAAGTTTTACCCAAAAAATATTCCTTTTCAAAAAGAAAGTCTATTTTCAGCCAGATTATCAGGCTTGAAACCAAATTGTTTTTTCTCGAACAAATAGTTCAGATTTTCAATTTTATATTTGGCCCATTGAAAGAAATTTTCAATTATTATTAAGAGTGAATGTTCTTCCGACGGAAAAAATATTCATTCACGTATATTTAATTCTGGTTAACTTACCAAATGAAGCCAGAAAAACAGTTATGGTAAGAAACAGCGTAGAGAATTTCATTTTTTGGGAGTATAGAAAAAACTACACAAAAAAAATTCGTTAACAAGTTAATTCTCTGGTGTTTTAGAGCAATATTTATACCAGTCACTATCACATTTTTCCCTAAACATCCTACGTCACATATTTGTTCTAAAGACCAGAGAGAGGAAAATCGTCCTTCAAAGATATTTGATTTCCAGGAATGCGTTTCCTCATTCCCTTGGAAGGCGTACAGATGGTACAGATTTATGATATTTCCTACATTGTGCAATACGCGCGCATGTGCATTGGCCAATATAGAAAATAAAGTATGACCTTTTTCTCTTGTTTTGACAACTACTTCTGTATTCAGTAACCATACTGGTACCTTTTTCCTTCTCTTACTGAAAAAAAAAATTTATTTCGACCTGTCAAACTTTTGTGACTAACCACTCTCCTGAGAGTAGTCACTATAACGTGCCCCTTTGACATTCACCCCTTGTAATAAAGGTGAGAGTTCGAGTTCTTGAACCTCTTGTCACATTCCAATCTCCCGCGCGTATCAGTGGACTCGATCCATCGACATATAAACTGAACCGCTCATCTGGATGCGCCAACTCGAACGTAGTAGAAAAAAAGGAGATAGTGCTCTATCCTTTGCGCGCAGTGACGGCGCTAGCCTTTCGTGGACCCCGTTTCGTTATTCACACTTCCCAAAATCTATTTTCCCGGGAAATAATTTCCAAAACCTTCCCATGAAAGTTTAAGAAATTATTTTTCCGGAAAAATATATTTAGCATTGTGTGGAGATGCACGTGTATGCTTGAACGTGTCTTTTTATATAGGATAATTGAAATCATCCTATTCGTTCATATTCCATTTTTATATTTTCAATGTTAAATTTGTAAATGTGTCATGAAATTTTTAAAATTAAAGTTTCTAATTTTATTTGGATCAAAATTTTTTTTTAAACTTGCAAATTGTATTTAATTGTCAAATATTTGATGCCTAATTACCAATAATTTATACAATTCGTTGGGTAATTTTTTATATTAATAATTAATTTTCTAAGTGGAATTACCACTGCATATAAGCATAGATTTCCATTCAAAATAAATAAGACAAGCTGAATTTAACGGATTCAATAAATTCATTAATGCAAATTTTAATATTTATGACCTTATTTTTGTCCAAGTTCTTTATTTCGTAGCTTTATTTTGAAACGAATATTTCTAGGTTATGACGTCAAGTCAAAAATATGATAATATAATTCCCTGTGAAATAAACGCCCGTCGCCCACGTCGCTTCGCATTTGACAAACAAAGCACATAAAAACCATTTTTTTCGTTATTCGGATCCTGCTATCTACTCATACAGGCCTCAGCAAAAACCAATACCCAATCAGGAAAAGTAAGACGGAGACATCCGAAGATGCATCCTATGTCCCTTCTTTTCTACACCAAAATGGGTGCACAGTGGACATGAGCTATCCAGTTTATATGACGATGACTAAATCTACAGTCGCTTTTATCAGCGCAAAGGAGGGGAGCCGCTCCACCTATTCTCAGAGCACTCGCGTAAACTAACAAAATTACTTCTCTAACACGTTTCTTTCTCTTTTTGTTTCTTTTGTTGCCAAGCCCTACTTTGAGTAAGATGACGCCATCTTCGAAAGGGAGGTATTGGCTCTAGACTCTACGTACGAATATAATAAAAGGAAGGACCTTTGACATCACACTGAGTCTACATCGTGATTGGTCTAGTAACTCTTGGTTCTATCAGCCACGCTAATCAACAAGCCGCATCTGAGGATCTACACACAACGCATCATTCGCGTGTTCATAAACAAACACCCCTTATGTACGCGCCAATTTCTGGGAAATTATATTTTGGCGAACTATGCATAATGACTTTGTCTTTAGAAATCTTAGAATTCACCGCATTGTGCTTATTGTGATTTACTACTTCCTAAAGTCAGAAAGCGTGACAAAACTCTTATAATCAATGTTGACATTGCGTTTGGGAAAGAGCATTAGATCCCGGACGATGCCCATTGGTTAAGTATTCGACCGACGGGTCTTGCGTGCGCTGTGATTGGCCACAGTTTCCGCACAAATCTGGAATTTCCTTGAGCTTGCATGAACGAGTGTACGAGACGGCACGGTTGGGCACGGTGTAACCACTCTCCATCTGTGCGTCGATTCTGTCAGGTCCTTTTGACATTTGGGAATATAAGAATTGACTGATTTGAAGGATAGACTCACGATTGATTACATTGTAGAAATGTTGACCCGGGACTTCCTGTTTCTCTCGCGGAGTACTCTGTTATTTTCTTTGCCGATAATTGCCTGCTCCTCCTCGGCGTGCATTGATTCAATAATAGACACTTGGGTTTGAAATTAAAGAGAGCTTCCGTTTTGTTCGTTATTGCTGGAATTGTTACCAAAAATGGCCGCCAGGACCAAGTGTTAAAAATTAGGAATAAAATCTTTTCTTTCGGAATCGACGGTGCGTTTGCGATATTATTTTATGTTCTCTCTTCTTTTATAGATTATTATATAGAAAGAATTACCGAAATTACAATAAATAAACACTTAATCGTACTTGCAAATCCTTAAGTTCTTTAACTTGAATTTAAATTACTGTTAATTCTTGTTTGTTAAAAAAATTACCGTGAAGATGGAAAATGCCAATAATCAATGCGAAATTATCACGGAAGGACGCACTGCTTATTTGTTCATTCGCGGTTACCTCTACATTGAATCAGAATTTGACGCCAATTCAAAATTATACTGGAAATGCAGACCAAAAAATCAGTGTAGTGCACGTGCCACAACTATCAGCGAGGAAAATCCCGTTCTTGTCACAGGTGACGCAGAATCTCACAATCACGCTCCTGATCCCGATGAGGTTCAAACTCTCAGAACTGGGTCGCATCTTGAAAGGGCCGCTGCTGAACACCCTGAGGCTCTACCCTCCAGAATACTAAGAAATTTGCATGATCTCCCTGATGGTGTCTTAGCTAAAATTCCTGAACGTACAAATCTCACCAAGGAAATACTACGAGAGCGCTTAAAAGAGATGCCAGATAACCCTTCTAGTATAGAAGATCTTCAAGACATACCTGATAGGTTTCAGAAAACTAAAGACGGCGACAATTTTCTGCTGTACGACTCTCGTGCAGATCCTGAATACAATTTAACATGTGGCAGAATTATTGTGTTCGCGACGCCAGACAATTTAAGATTTTCATACAAATACAGTACCTCGTTTGTTGATGGAACCCTAGTTTCTACGTATTTTTAACTGAATTGCAGCAAGAACAGGCTGGCAGGGAATGTATGCTACGGCCAATTAGATTGGTTCAAAAAGTTAGAAACCTACCTACGAACTACTTGAAATCGGTTGAGGATGGAATCTTCAATATTGTTTCCCAATACCAAGGATACGTCGACGAACATAATGAACTCGGTTATTTGAAAGCTCTTGGAGCTCACTACGATTGTAATTTAAATAAACTCTAATGTATGGGAATTTTGTTCTATTGTTTCTTTTACTCTTCGGAACTAATAAGTATTTGACCTTCCGTGTATTGGACTTTGCATACTTCGGACCGTTCAAAATGAAACTATTGTACTGGATTTTTCGGATTGGAACTTTTGTACCTCAATCCTCAGAAGTAGTCTTACGTGAATATTGATTCCCGACTTGTTGGCCCTTTTCTTTTCCCAATCCCAAGCTCAAATTTAATGATAGTTCTGATTTAGATAACAAAATAATTAGCTATCCGCTAAATCCTAGGGACAGAATTTTTTTTTTCACGGCTGGCGCCAAAATAGAATAAACTCCCGGTCTCCCAAGTTCTAGTGTCGATCTGAGACCAATTCGCTTACAGTGTGCATAATTGATATGAAGATTTTGACAGGGTGGATTAAATGTGTTGGCTTGACCTTTCAAACTTTAGTGTGTAGGCCTAATGAGTAAAGATCACCATCTGTAGAGCTACCATATGTAGAATTGATACTCAACCGCATGGAAGATGCGATGGAAGGATGAGGCAAATAAAAGAGCAAGTATATTTATGAACAAGCGTTAGGCCCATTTTATTTTATTTTCAAGTCACATATAATTCCATAATATTTATATTCGGATTTGATTCGCAGAACAAAATTGCTACAGAGTTTCGGAAAGTAACTCACTCAACGGGCTGGTCTATTGACAAGGTACGAGATTTGAAGTGGTTCGCCTATATGATAAAACTCGATTTCACCAGCTTGTAAGTGCTTCCAGGTGTCTCTTTGATGATAATGAATTTGAATCGGTTTTTCTTCATCTGGCCGATCTTCGTTTGGTCGATATTCACGATATATCCCACAAATACGATTATTCCAGAGTTTTGCAACGATGAAGTCAATGCAGTTTACTAACAAAATTTCTGAATTAGCTCCTTCCCGATGACGTTGAATAAATTGAAGTGGCTGCCCCTCATCCTTGGTCCAAAAAATAGGCGGCGCAGGGCGAAGGGCGAAGGGCACCACTTCTGAGCTAGGAGGGCGATGGGCTCCCTGTTCCTCTTCTGAGCGGAAATATCCAGAAGGATGGACTTGGGAAGGTCTTCCCGAATATCCTGACTCTGTGAGAACGAGGAAAAATTGCATGATAAGAATATTGAGTGGATCGACCTACATGGTTAATTGGGTAACAATGAAAAACCAAAATATTTTGTTCCAACACAGCTTATCCCTTCTGATGTTCACTTTCAGAAATTGGAATGGAATCTATTCTTGGTATTAGAAATTTAAATCTCTGAATTATCCTTCAGAACATTCCATTGATAATAGCGCTCGAAAATACAGAACAAGAGAAGAATACTTAATTATTTATCTTCAGAGCATGATTATTCTCAAGAGTGAGGAATTTCAAACATATGAAATTGTAATACTCATTGAACAAAGCCTCATCCAATATCAAGAAATTGGAAAGGCTGAAATTGCTCGAGTAGCAGGTTTCTCTCAAACCTTGAAGGCAATGACGTGAGCTCTATTTATTTCCATGACTCTAATTCCCTATCTATTCTCACTCGTACCGCTATGTCAAAAACATGAATGTTATTAACTTGTTCCGTATTTTTTCTTTTTCCGATAAATTCAGATCTCTTACTTGCTTAAGACTTAAGAGAAGAAAAAACATTCGAAGCATGTACAATTATTCAATTAATTGACGGAAAGTTATGGAATTTTTTACCAATCTTCAGGAAACGTAACGTGTGGAGTATTTTGATATTCTCGAGTACAACACCTTTGTGTTATTAATTATTGATGAAAAGTTATACCCTAGTGATGGGATATCGATATCGAAGATATCGATATTCAGAGTTCGATATATCGCTATTTTTATCGATATCTATAAACCGATATATCAAAGTCAATATCGATTATCCGTTATGTTTCCGATATCGATATCCCATCACTATTTTTTTACTCGACAGAATTGGACGGAATCAAGTAAAGATTATAGAGATTATAAAGAGAAAGTGGTCATCCTTCGTATTTTGATGGTAAAATTGTGGATTTTCTAGATTGAATCAAGTAATTTCCCGGTTTTTAAATTGAATTCCTGGTCATTTCCTGGTTTATCCCGGTTCCCCGGTCAAGTCGCCACTCTGAATACTGAATTAGTTAAATTGCTTTTATAAATGATTGATTAAAGAGGAGTATCAAGAGAAGCTTTATTTTTATTTGCCTGAAACTGTTTTCCCCTCATTTAAACAATAGTAATTGTCTCATGTTTCAATTTTTTGAAATAATTTCAAAATTATTAATTAATAATTGAATTATTCTAGGGAAATTTTTCAACCAAAGTTTAGAGGGAACCCGGGTTTCTTTGAAATTTCATTTTGACACATTAAGATTCAACTATGAAAATTTTAATGCATATTTTTATTTTATTTAAATGAATAAATGAATAAACAAATTTTTAATGACCACACATTGAATTCTCAAAAACTGTATAAAATATTTTTCACGAATGAAGTCCGTGTAACGATAAATTCTTTTCAAAGGACTCTTATCATTTGGATAATTCCAAATTATAATGTATTTATCTGGAATCATATTGAATGTTGAAATTTCGTTTCACGTGCATTCCATTGGGAGATTCATTTAGTAAAATGGTCCTGGATTACTATGAATAATTGAATTGAAACTCTAATCAAGTTTGGATTTTGATTCCGTCGTATTTAAAGCCCCCTACCCGTTACAAAAGGAATTATATCATACAGATATTTGTCAGCGAATCAATAGGATGTTATTTGCATGGAACGTATCGTCGCTCACGCACGAACGCTCAAATTTGCTGTATTTATATATTGAGAATTCTGTCATTTTTAATTAATTTTGGCGCATACATTTGATCTATTCTTAAAACCAACTGGATACAATGTTTCATCTTCCATACTCAGGGTGGCGACTTGACCGGGAAACCGGGACCTAGAAAATTCTAAATTTTACTGCAGAAAAACGAGGAACGACCAATTTTTTTTATAAATTAAAAAAGATCCCATCACTTGATTTAAACAATGTAACGCTCCTTTAGTCCGATTCTGACAATTTTTGAATATATCTGTACTTTATGTTGCTCTCTAAAATTTTTTAGGCTGACTTCTAGGGCAGTGAGTTCCAGTAGAGACTTATAATTTTACTTGGAAGATAATAATAATAAATAATAATTTTATTCGAATTCAGCAGAGAGGAAATTGAGAAAATCGCTCTTTCAATTCAAAATTCGTCAAAATTTGAAAGTCCACTCTCCTCAATTTGAAATGAAAAAAGTACTTCAAGCAGTTTTCAGAATAAAAGGAGTATTCCGAATGAGAAATATTTCTAAATTATAATAGAAAAATTGTTCACATTGTTCATTGCGAATTCATCCTTTCTAGTTAGATAATCAACTACTTGGTTGAAAGTTGAACTCTTTTGTTGTAAATTAAACTTTTTTGTTGGAGGTGCATTATTTTAACTTAAAATGAAGATTCAAGTTTTTAGTTGATCATTGATTTCTGAAATAAACAATAAAACTTTTACTTTCAGAATTTATTTCGTTTGTTGGAATTTTGCCTCTTTTGTAAAAAATTATTCTTTATAGTTGAAAATTCACCTTTTTTTGCATAGAATACATTTATTCTAGTTGAAGATTCATCATTTTACCTGAGATTTTATCAGTTTGGTTCAAAATTCGTTTCTCTAACTGAAAAATGATCTTTTCTAGTTCAAAATTCAACTGTTTTGATGAAAATTTATCTTTATGGATTTAAAATTCAATTAGTTTGTTGACAATTCACATATTTTGTTGCAAAATTGATTTTCGGTACCAAATTATGTTTTTCTTCGAAAGTCACTTTTCTCATTTGAACTGGAAATTCAATAATTTCGCTAAACATTCACATATTTCGTTGAAAAAATGAATTTTGGGTAATATTTTTCATATCAGTCGAAAATCGATTGGATTGAAATTAAGTTTTTCTTTGTTTAAAGTCAAATTTTTTTTTGTTATAAGTAATTTTTTCAACTAAAAATTTAACATATTCCAATTGGAAATTTCATAGTTGTAGTTAAAAATACATTTGTGTCGATAAGTTCAAAATCTGAGTATTCAAATTTTGGGTTACAATAATTCATATTTTTTATTGAAAGTTAATTTATCTGTTTGAGAATATAACTTTTCTAGTTTATGATTCTTTGTTTTAGTTAAAAACTCTTATGTTTGGTATGAAATTGAGTTTTCGAACTAAAAATGTTACTGTTCCATTTTCGGTTATTTTTTCAGTTCAAAATTAAACTATTTTGTTAAAACGTTGTATTTTTTTGGTAGAAAATTAATCTTTCTATTTAAAAATAATTCTTCTTGTTTGAAAATTCACCTAAATGTTTGAGAATTGAAATGCTCTAGATAACTATTTATCATTTTAGTTGAAAATTCATCTTCTTCGTTTGCAATTCAAACCGCGCTATATAGTTGAAGATTCATAATTTTATTTGAAAATTCATCACTTTGGTTTGAAAATGAGCTATTTTGTTAGAAATCCTTTTTTTTCTGTCACCGCAAATTGATTTTTTCAATGGTAAGTTCAAGTGTTCCAACTTTTGTAAAAAGGATATTTTTTTCTTGGAAAATTGTAGTATTTTAAAAAAAATTGATTTGTTTTGCAATTCTTGATCTGTTTTAATAGAGGATGTTCAGAATGAATAGCACGAATTGAAATAAATGTTTGTGTTTTGCGACAAATATGCATGTGTTACTTTTAGTTGACCCAGAAAATTGAAAAACTTGATCGGGAATATCCGGGAAATGACCGGGAATTTCAAGTCGTCTGCCAAATCGCCACCCTGATACTTCAATGTTTCTCCTTTTAGTTTCTAAATTCAAGGAATTTATCAAGCTTGAACAATTATTTTATCCGCAAAATATCAATACTGTCCCATTTTTCGTGAACATCAAAAAATCAAAAATTAAATTCAGAAGCAGATTTTGAAGTCACTTGACAATTGAATTTTTGAATTCAATGTCTTCTTGAGAGTGCAATTCTGAATATTCTTATTATTATAGTATTCCAATATTTAATTCCTGTAACTGACAGTTATCCACATTTGAAAACTTTAAACTTTTATAATTCAGGACAGTGCTAAATACAATATTTTTAAATCAAAGCTCAGAAATTTGAATTAGTATTGGTTTAAGAGTGAATGGCATATTAAAAGCTGATTCCGTAAGTCTTTAGCGAAATTGAACTATAAAAATTCGAATTGTTCTAACTTTTACGAGTACAAATTGAAAGCATCTATATTTATATCAGAATTCAATTCCTTTAGCTCAAGTCGGATTTCGATTAAAAATTGGCCAAAATCAAATTGAAATCGGTGAAAAATGTGCATTGTTTTTGGAGGCCTAGATACTGGAGCAGTATCTAGTTTATAGTTCATATTAGTATTAGTAGTTTATATTAGTAGTTTATAAGCTTTATTTTTAAACTGTAAAATTTTTATGCATTTTCAAATAAAATCTCGAATATGATTGAAACTAATGTTTGCAACTCTTCGATTCAAACTGATGAAAATAAATTACTACATACTTCTAATTTGATGTCGAACAGTTTCAAATACTTCAAATTTAGTATTATTTATCTTTAAGCGCTTTAGGTTTAAGATTGTTCAATTTTTAAATTTTAGAGGCCTGCAATTAAAATTTGTTTAAACTCTTTGTTCAAACTTGCATATTAGACTTTAAATCTAAGAAACCATGATATCTCAAACAGAATTTCCTGAAGAAAAAGGAATGCCTTGGACTTAGATAAAAAGTGAGAATTTAGAAAAACGCTGAAGATACTGCCCAACTTTTTAAATACCTGGAATGGGATTTATTCAACCTTCTAGAATTGAATGATACAATACTGAAAACTTGTATCTACTAGAGAATGATCAGCATTTTTTTTCTGAAAATGCAGCTGCCCTGTATTAGATATTCAGTTTCCATTAATTTGTTACAATGAAAGGACTAAGTGGATCATAACGAACGTATTATATTGGACAGCTTATGAAAGCAATAATTCTCAATCGAGGGAATTTGCCTAAGCAGGCTTCCCACTAGTTCAAAGGATTGGATTTAGGGAAGCTTCAATTACTAGTTATTGTATGGCTCTTATCTCTATTTCACACCTACAATTGGGTAATTTATGTAACTAAAAAACAGTTTGTTTAATTAATTGAACTCCCATTGTGTAATCTTGTAAGGTTGACAAATTTGAGCGATTGGTTTGAAAGTTTTGTTCAGATTTCTGTGTATCAAAAAAATGGTTGATAATATAATTATGTATGAAATATTCAAAGGCATTTGTACAGTCTTTTTTCAATTTTGAAAGAGAGTACATTTTTTGATTGACGTTATTCATCTTTTTTGTCCTTCTCTCATCACAGAAATGAACCGAAAGTTTTTGAGAATTTGTGCTCCCTTTTCTGAATCAAAATATCTTAAAATAACGATTCCAATAAAAACAATGGATATAAAAACCCAAAACACAATTTTAACTTTACTTATACTATGCATAAGATATTTCATGCTCTGTTTCGTTTTCTCAACAATCTTTTTCACATTCTCATTCTGAATGGGAAGGTATTGGTTTTATGCGAAAATTGACATTCGCGGATTTAATAAAATCTCCACGTTTTAAGACCCCCTGAGTCAGAAAAAACGATTTTTACGAACGTGTCTGTCTGTCTGTAGTCTGTAATCTGTATACTCGATAACTTTCGAAAGAATGATCATATTGGCACACTTTTTGGAACCGGGAAAGAAAGGACGAGTTTGTTAACCAGCTACTTTGTATAAAAAATCAAAGCGGGGGG
>WSXT02030538.1:0-13744 GCA_011762715.2 Neuroterus valhalla | reverse complement strand
GGACGCGTGGCGGTCTCGGGTAGATGAGGCAATGAACTTTCGAGTTCCAAATGCTGATAAATAATAATAAATATGTAATAGGATGATTTGCTGAAAGATCTATAAATTTCTTAAGGAGAAATGAGAAATGTTCTAGTCTTCGAGGAAGATCGAATAAATGATGATGAGCAATCGAATATTTCATAAGATATTAACAATGATTCTGAAGGTAGCTCCAATATCGAAGGATATGTTAGGACATTTTTCCGGGTACCAAAAGATCAAAATATATAGCAGCCTATGGGAACGGCGATATGACAAGCTAAGCGTAGAGGGTAGTACTGAGTTTAGAGACATGACTTTTGCGTAGGCGTCAGGACAGCGGCGCGCAATTGTTTTGGTTACGAAATGTACGATGTGACGAGAATGTGGAAGTGTATGAGATAACCTAGTGATATAATTATTAAAAAAAAAATTGGAAAATGTATTGCAGTGTTTAGTATGATGTGAGAACGAAATGAAATGCCAATGTTTCAGTTTGAAGCTACAATTAATGATTAGGTTTTTGTTGCAAGAAACTGTAGTAGGTAACATAGTGTTTTGAGGTTATATGATTATGCCAGTGACGAGTGTGATGGATCTATCTTTTCCTTTGGGTTGGTCGATTATGCTGTACAAAATCAATATGAAATTACAATGTTTTTTTCTAATATGACATAGTAAATGGAATACGAAAAGCACAAATTGTGTGATAAAGATGGTAAAACTGAGAGTTGAGAGAGAAAAGCGATTTAAAAGATCGTGGTTTAGAGGCTAGGGACTCTTGTTATGATTTTATACTTGTGCCAAAGAAAGCACAACAAAAACCGTGAGTGGAAATAATGAACAAAATTGTCTCTGTAATAATCCTCCGTGGTGAAGTGTGTCGAGTACAACGGCGACGCTGAACTCGGACAAAAACTTTTCCGTTTAATGGCTAATATCCACTTTTCTTTAGATTTTCATTATTCGAAAATCGATGTTCGCCTTGATTCCTACATCCGAATGCTACATACATTCCTGGCATTTTGAAATTAATGCTTTATACTTGATTCAAAATAAACGTCAACACTGTGCAATATATGTGTAGAGCAGACGACGCCGCCGTCTGTTATGTCTCCAAGCTCTCTAGCGATCCCAGCGGCCGCAAGTGTCAGTCGCCGTCCCCATATACATAATTCTTGCGATCATCCCTCCTGATGTTGGATTTCCCTCACCATTTTCTACGTTGATCTTTCACTTCGATTCTCCAGAATAAATTAAGCATTTATATTTTCACGGAAAGAGAAACCGATTTGAGACAACTGATATATTTCCGATTTCAGAGTGCAGACTTCATGTCTAGAGCAGAAACTTTGCAGCTACGGAGTATTCAACGATTTAAAGAAACTCATCGCTTCGATTATTTATTAGACCAGAGATATCTTGAGAAGAACCCTGTGTTGTTCTGATATTTTTGCGTGTACTTCAGTTTATTCATGAAGGCTGTCTGTGGTCATACTAGTTAATTTGCGGAGGACTTCCACTGATCCTTATCATTTCTCGTTGCAGAGTCAAGCTCACAGTTTGAGTGTTTACATGATAACGACCTGATTCCTGGTGAAAGGCTTCTTCTTCCCACTGAGACTGGCCTCCGTTTCAGATCGAGGTCTCCCATAGAAAGATTTCATCTCCCACCGTTGTCTATCGTTTCATCTGAAAGACGACTTCCTTCTCCTGATGGATTTGGATGTGGACTCGAAAAACTCGATTTGATTCGACTATTCCCCAACAGAAATTCGCACCGAATATTTAGACTTCAGAAACATACTTTTCTTGGAAACCATAAAGTTGATATATTACTGCCGTCTGGTAGCTATGAGCTTATCTCCAATGCTGAACAAATTGTTTTATCAACATATGATGATGACGTCTTCGCGATAGTAGAGAGTCCTAGTGTACTTGCTGGAATCTATACTTACGATAATCGCGTGAGAGGAAGAGCGAAAATAAACATACGAAATGGCACGGTTCTTTTCTTAAACAAAAATGAAATCGCAGAAGTTCCAGTGGGTTGCCGTCGTCCGATTGAACTTTATTTCAAAGTGAAGTATGTTGACACTCGTGTACACCACATTCCTTAATACCTCTGATGAAATTTGTAAATTTTGCAGTTTAGTTGTGTATTGAAGTATGCCTTAGAAGATACTTTCACGTTCTTCCAGAATTCTAGTAGACAATATAATATTAGAGATTAAACCGCGTCATTTTGTGAAAAAGGAGAAATCAGGGACGAGCTGCTGTGTTCTCAGGGTATCCACTAGTTAAAAGCCAAACTCATGTAAAGTAGCCTTTATGGTTTAAATTTTTGACAAGGCAGCTGTTTTCTCTTTTTGCAGATGGAGAAAATATAATTTACTAACTATCGACAGAATTCCACACCGATCGAAATTTTTCGTTCGATTTTAGAGTATATATTCGGAAGTGAGAAAATCAGATCCAGTGGGCTTCAAGGAGTATAGGCATCTGAATTCTTCTTTTTGAGTAGAGAAATCATTCGCAATCTCATATTTTTTAAGTCACTTGCCATATTCACATAACTTCAGAAAACTCCAATGACTCTGTATAGAGATTCTAGAAGAATAAAAGTTGAAGAATGAAAAATTGCGTAAATATTCTAGGTTTTAATATGCAAATTATTGAGGTTCTGAACGAAAATATTCAACTACATGTCCCAGCTGACACATTTTTATCTCTATAAGTAGGTTGAGGATTGACATCCCTAATATACACCTTATAAAAAATGTACGCACAATGATTATTTAATATTATATATAATAATTGATAACTGAAGTATATGACAAATTATCCATTTCACGACAACAGTAACATTCATGTTCATATTTAGAAAAAGTTATGATGGTGAATTACAAAAAGGTGATGTAATGGTCTTATCAGTAGAGTACACATTATGAATAAGTTTAATTATTATTATTGATGATCCATTTATGCAGAAACAAATTTGAGGAAAAGTCGTATATTTTTCTAAAATATCATGGAAAGAAATAATCACGGGAAAGTAAAAAACCATTACAGAACAAACAAGTCGAATGGTCCCAATGATTACTCTTTTCTCCAAACCTACTTATTCAAACGGATCTTCAAACACAGTCGTTTTGATTGTCGCTTCCAGATGAGGAATATGTTATATGTTTTTCAGTCTTGATATCAAGCACACGGTAAGATTCTTGCATACCATCTTTCTTATTAATTTGCAGCCTAAAGTTAACATAACAAAAATCCGTTTATTAAGGGTTGTGAGTTTTCAGAGTAGCGATGGTTTTGATGAATACAATGTATGAGTTACTAGAAAAAAGGTCTCCAATAATTATCAACTCATCACTGTGAAGAATGAACAGGAAGAATTAGAACTAAAAATTTCTTTTAACAAGTGGTTATGGAGAATTCACATAAAAATTTTCCGCAAAGTATCTATTTCTTGCAAATGAGGTTTTAAGAAAGCTGATGAAGTTTATCTCTTAAAATATAAACAATCATAAAAATCATACATCTTTCATAATGATACTCTATCACGATATTTTGGTTGCCTGCGCGGTTTTCTACCGAATTTGATTTATCTGTTCGAAACTTGTTCAAAAGAAAGGAAAGTTGAGTCAAATTCCTTTTAGAATTGGATTGGACGTCGTCTCAAATAAAACCTTCTGAAGTTGTGCTGAATCAGAGAATAAGTTATTCAAACTTACATCAAATCAGAGACTCAGTCACGCTCTGATTCCATCCCTTATTTTTCCATTCCCTGCAATAAGGGGTGAGTTGAAGAGCTACACAATTCTCAGAAAATTTTTAGAGAGCCTATCAAATTCTTCGTCAAATAAACACCAGTCAAGACACATTCCCAACGAAGTAGGTTTGGAAAAATGAACCAATTATAATTCAAAAAGATTTCTACAATCCTTCCTTTGATTAGAGCCAAGAAAATGAAAAAAATCTAAAGGGGCTCCTATGTTGTAACTTAAAGTATCTGAGGGATATTTCAAGCTGGAGAAACGAACTTCCAATCAGAAGCTCAAGCTTCATTAACAAGGTCAACATCAAAAAGATCGGGAATTTCAATTTTTTTCTCAGAATCTAGTGGAACTTCGGGGCATAAAAAATATAACTTTGAAAGTAAGAGTTTATTAAAAAGGAGCTTCCTTCCTTTTCTGGGCATGTAGTAATATGAAATCGCGAAGAATCTTCTCAAATTTCATTAACCTCGTCAGGCATGTCATTAAGGAACTTATCGCATTCAACTATCAAATAAATTGTATTGAATCCGACTCGATTGTCTTACCCGCTGAATCCATGGACGCGACTGAATTGACACTCTCGATTACAAAAAGCTAACCCCAATTTGACAAATAAAACTCTCGCTACGTACAGATGAAGTGTGAATTACTACTTTATCGGTTTGGAGATATGCTATGAAAACGTCAAATCAAATAATGACAAACTCTGAATAGAAAATTGAGTTTCTACGGAGTAGACTGTTTTTCTTTCTTACCATACTCGTTTTCTGAAGATCGATCATTATTATTTTTTGCTCTCATATCATTCAATTGCTGTAAATATCATTGATCACTTCTTGAGCATCTCCAACCTTCAATCTCTGAATTACAAACATCTGCAATTGGGAATGTTTTTAAAGCATCCCAGTTTCCTACAAGTTTAAAAACACACTTGTAGTACGGAAGCCAGAAAATATCAGCTCACTTTCTAATTGGAATATTCTACTACTATTGGGAGAAAACTGGGTCCATTTTACTGATCACGAAGTTTATGACTTTCATTCACATAATTTACTTTCTGTTTCACGGATTATGCGCTAACAGGGAGAAAATGTTCGCAGCTTCTATTCGCGACAAGAGCTGCGGGTGAAAAACGCAATTTATCGAAACTAAAATCGGTACTTTCGTTTTCAAATGCGCGTTGCTCCCCTCTTAGAAACACCTTTGAAACATTCGTCAGTACTTCTAATTCGAAACAACGAACATTATTCCAGCCTCCACTGTCGGTGTAGATTTTCGTTAGCATAAGGGATCGACCTTCTCATTATAAGGGGTGAATATGGAAATAAGTCGATTCGCTTTGTGTGTGCGTCACTGCGCAACACTTCTGTTGTTGCGATACCTTCCACTTGATTCCTTGAACCTCATAGATTACGGCCGCGAATTCCGGAATAGCCCGTTTTAAGAAACCAGTCTAAGAGAAAAAAAACACATGCTGTTTTGATAAATTATTAATGAGCTTGGATCTGTAGGCGGATGAAGTTGATAATTGATATAAACTGAGTCAAAATAACATTTAATATCCTCTTTCACGTTGAGCCTTATGTCCCCTGCGATCTACAAATCTAACCACCAGTTTTATTTGAGTTACCACCTGAGATACTGTACTTGAAATTGAAAGATGGAAACTGCTTAGCGTTATGTGAGTGATTTGAATATTCATATTTTTTATGATAAACATTTTTTCTGTGAGCTACTGTAACAGTGCTCGAAAATTCGGAAGATCATTCATGGTTGAATGTGGTAAATGAAATCCATCTTTCAAATTCTGCCAATATATTATATAGGGCTTGTATCAGTTTTCAAGTTACTTATAAGCTGTTGTTGAAGGCACTATACACATTGCCCATGTGAACGCCAAATTACCCAAGAACGATTCTTCAGTTGCGAATTGGCTCTTTGAATAATATGGAATTCTCTGGTAACAGCTCAAGTATATAATTTGAGAAAAATGAGACGTCGGAAAAGTTGATCTTACTGTTCTACTCGTAAAGAATCAGACTATAAAAACTGACTTTAATGATATGTAAACATCTCAGAAGGACAAGCTTTATTTGTATAATCTGGACGATAACAAGTATAGGATATGCGAATGTATCAAATAAAATGTTGTAGAACTGAAGTATCCATTAGTGACGTAGTTATACAAATTCTTCATCGCAACATCAATCAGTTTTTCCCTGACTAGAAGAGATGAAGATATCTTGGACTCTTGTCTATTTTTTGGCGTGTTTCCTGAATTCTATTGGTAAATAAAATTGAGAATAATAAGGAAATTATAAGAATTATGAAATTCAGACCATGTCTCTGGCAGGCATAAGCAAATCTGTATTTGTGCGATTTTATCCACATTTTCTCTGATTCATATTCCTCTCGTACTCCATCAAAGTTTTTTCGGAATAATGAGTAATTATTCCTGAATCCATTTTCAAGGAATCCAGAATGTGTAAGTTTCAGCAAATAAATTCGAGAAAATGTCCTCATTGATACGTAATTAGTAAAAACTTCGGGATCAGAATGGAGTATGAGTCCAAATGGTAAGACAGAGCATTTTTGCAGCAGGATATTCGTGTAGCTGTCATCTGTGTTCATGCAAGGAAAGTAAACTCCTTACTTTTTATTTCAGAATTTTAGCAGTGCACACATGTTACTTGCTCGACGTGTGCTTCTATTTTGTCAGTTTGTTTGCAGTTACAAAAGAAACTCTGTTTCCTGAGATCACGATCAGACATTGCGCAGAATGAATCTTACCAAGCACTTAAGTAAGTTCCGGTAGTCGAGTCCCAAACTACTTTGACATGAACTGATTTGCTCATAAAACACACGAATTTTGAAACACAAACTTCACCTTGATTTCTTTGCGACCCGTAACCCTCTAATGAAGAATGTCTCATAATAATCGAACCCGACATTTGAACATGGAGAAGTTAAAAGCAGCGATGTTCAGAAAGATTTTCCATGATGTATTCAACTCCGCGTCGTTTGCCTCTGAAGTTTTTTACACAATTTTTAGATATGAGACGTATGGAGTTTTTTTTGTAACGAAATGCCAGTATCTTTGATGAACTCTAAACAGAGTAGCTTGAGTTCATGCGTGCTACATTTTGAAGTGTTAACGTTCTATGGTCAATGTTGTGATTTTTTTTCCGTAGTTTAATAAAAGGAAATTCCTTGAATCATCAAATACGTGCGTCCTCATCCTCCGTCTTCATCAGAAAAAAAACTAGAGGAGAGACAGCTCGCCCTTTCTCCCAGGAAGGTTGCGGCACGAAAGTTTCCCGATCTTTTTGGGAAAGTCCGACCTGAGTTTCATGAATCATTATATTTCTTAGCAAAGTCGAACTATGATACCAAGAAGCGATTTCTGATTCTAAAATCTTGATTTCTGACTCTGATATAGTGGATGGAGCGTCATATAGATGCGAGCACCGGATTTATTTTCCGGAATGACGAAGAATCCCTAATCATTCATGCTTCGACGATGATCCGTTATAATGAAAGGAGTTATTTCGGGTTTCAAGCATGTACAAAATTAAAAATCTACCTAAAGTTTCGCGAGCATTGCAGTTTCAATCTCCAGAGCTCACAGAACATTGAGATTTTAGGTAATCTTGTTGTTAGATATGCTCTCTACGATGTCTGTGATTGATAGAAAGCCTTACCGTGGAGACTGATTGAACTTTATTGGCCAATCAATTCTTTTTCTTGAACCGGATGAACGGGGAGTCACATCGGATAAGTGTTATATCCATAATACCTTTTGATGTTATCAGGGTGATTCAAAATTTTGATTGCTTCTCCATGCCTTCTTGGAGAAATATTATTCGTTTTGGCGAGACCGTTCCTTCGAAGAATAAAATGCGTTGTCCTATTTTGATATGATTTTCAGCTAGTGCAGATTGCGCTAGATGCTTGAGTCTGACTTTACTTTCAGGTCCTCTTCTTTGTTGGCTACACCTCTTCCGGTTTCTCCAATACAGACTTTGCCACAAAACAAGGAGTTTCACATCCACCTTAATCCTTTAAAGGTGCGTTTTTGTCTTTGAGGTTAGTTCTAAGTTGATATCTGCAAGCAATACCCCAATGCCTGTATTCTGATTAGGTCTTTTGATTGCTGTTTTTTCTTCGTTTGTTGAGTTAAAGGAGTAAAGTTGAGGTTTGCAGTAGATATTGGCCGTCCTCCGATGAACGTCATTCACTTTTTTGTGTGCATGGTTATATTTTATGGATTTATGATTACTGATTATTTCTTCTTCGGAAATTTTGGAAGGAACTTATGCAAAACTATGTCCTCTAGACAAAGATCAAATAATATGCAACTTCATATGAAGCGAATGTAAAATATAAGGTTGTTTGATAGGACAAGGTACAGTTTCAATAGTTGTTTAGAGGTAGTGTGTGAGACAAATTTAATATGATGTATTCCTTCCAATGAGTCAAGCAAACTTTTTCTCTGCAGAATCGATTTGAATTTAGATGTTCCCCCGTGGTGCTTTATTTGATAGATTTCTGGGGCGATTTCGTGGTCTCCGCATCGTTTCAGGAAGGCTTAGGATGGTAGAAGCTTATTTCGAAACGTCATAAGCTTTCTGAAGGTGTTAGTTTCGATAAGAGAGAGAATCTCTCCGAATACTTTTTCTACGTGAACCTTTTCACAGGAAACTTTTCGATTCACATCCAGAATATTTTTGACTTTATCGAAGAGGTGCAACAGTTTAATATTCAACCTCAAGACATCCCTGCGAGTTCCAACGTAGTATCTCTCTTCACGAAAATTGCAATCCTTATACTATAAATATCATCAAGTCTTTAGGAAAATTGTCCTCCAATCTCATAACTTTGATAAGACATGGTCAAAACAATACTACCTCTTCTTCTAATCACCCATTCTACAGAGTGACTTTATAAGTATCAATAGAATTTCAAATTTAACCTGTGAAAGCTGCCAACTATATGGAATATCTGAAAACAGTAATCTGTACACAATTTCTCCGACTTCATCAACTGATCAATTCCTTATATCGAGTTCACGATGAGAGTCGGGCAGAACAGAAAATTGCCTTGATTGGTCGTACTAGTAAATGAAAGACCTGATAGAATTCCAGGGCATGAAGTCTGCGGAAAACAGACTCATACAAACAGGTACCTACATGACTCCTCCCGCCACTACTCTCGTCAACAGGAGCCGATCATTACCTCCCTCGTTCACAGAGCTGTCTCCATAACAGATGAAGGTAATTGACCCAGGAAATTAAAAAACAATAAGCGAACCATAATATAAAACGATTAATAAAACAAAAAAATTGATAGAACATTAAGAAAATATCCTGAAAAAGAAAGTCAACACAACTAGCCGAAGAAAGAGAGAGAAAAACGACCACAACTCTACCCTACATTCAAAGTATCACAAAAACAATAAGGAACGCCTAACAAACATTACATTCCACTTATATTGAAATCGCTTGTATAAATAGGACAACTTCCAAATAACTCTCAGGACGAAAATGTAATTCTAACTAATCCGGAAGTACGTACAATCTCTTGCTCCTGTGTCAAAGTCTGTATTGAAGAAGCCGGGAGAGCGGTGAGAAAATATGAACAGAAACATAAGAGTGAAGTCTATGTTCCAAAAAAAACTCAATTATCCAATAAGGTCTCCCGATAACCCTATGAGCTAACGATGGGTTGTATGTCAGCCAGGGCCCTCTATGTCCATGTCTGCACCGAACCACAGTGGGGTATTTCGGATTTTTTCGGACAAATATTCGGCGACTCGTCAATTTTCGACCGAATTGAAATTTTTTTCCAAACACTCGTGAATAATTCAACTGTCTGTGAGATATGTCAATAATAGAGTTTGAACCGTCAATACGTCGAATAACATCGACAAAAGTCGGCAGTCGACGGCCGATTTTGAGGCTATCCAGATGTCAGTAATATTTTCTAATTCGTACAAATAGCTGCTTCATGTTGATTGTTATTTATGTTTTAAACCATTAAATGTACACAATTTTCCATACTCATTATATTTTTGCAATAAAACTTATAAATATTTCAAGTAACTAAACGTTTAAAACGTTAATACTTTAATTTGCAAATTATTCAAAGGAAAAACGTTTATTCTGGAAAAATTAGCCAAAGAGTATTTGATAGAATACTTAATCGTTTTCATACCATTTCATGTGTATTTTAATAAAATTATTGTTGGAATAATTACAAAATATTTGTGAAATCTGAATAGCCTAAAAATCAGCCGACGACTGCCGATATTGGTCGAAGTTTCTTTGAGGTCTGGACGGTTCAAACCCTAATTGTGGCATATCTTACAGACAGTAAAACTATTCACGAGGATTTTGAAAAAAATATTTTTCGATTCGGTTGAAAATTGACGAGTCGCCAAATATTTGTCCAAAAGAATCCAAAATACCCCCCTGTGCGACCGTTCAACGAAGTTGATAATTAGTCAAACAAATGAATTCCGATCACCAAAATTGTTCTACACCTCTGCAAAGGCGCATTACGCTCTACAATGTCAGCTCTTTTTTTTCATACAAAACGTTCTTCATAATTCATCATCTTCCCAGACGCATAAAAACAACAACAGCATTGATTCGGATAAGATTCAATTTGGTCGTTTTTATTTGTAGCTTTGATTAAAGCAGCTCACGCAGGGTTGACTTGCTAGAACTGACCGACGCGCAGCCATCCATTATGCATGTTTGGCTACACTAGGATCGCGCGACAGTCAACCTAAAAGTTGGCCTTCTGAGAATTTGGCTCTTGGCCAAAACGGTCTGAGGGTTTTGATGAAGGCATTCACCACGCCCCATTCTCGCCAAATCAAATGCATGTTCATTTTCAAACACTCACAAAAGTTGTCCAGGTCTGTTTGAGAGCCACGCCCGAACCTGAGTAAGTCGTGCGATTCCTGTCTATTAAGATTCTTTCAGAGCAAGCTGGTGCAAGTGCGTCGTCAGCATCCCTTGGTATTGCTTCTGTTTTAACTATTTGTGCTAAAGGTTTGCTTATCCTTTTTTGAAACCATGAAACTGCCCTTGTTTGTCCATTGTTGTGGAGATTAACATTGGTTCTCGAACTCAAGTCCTAGTAAGTCACATCAGAATCTCTACAACTTCTACCATTCTCATATTGAACACAGGAATCCAAGTAATAATAGCGATCTCATATATTTCATTAATCGTTACGGTTCTCTACTCCAATAGAGATAAAACAAAGCAATCTTATACGAAATGAAATGGAATGATCAAATCATGCTTCTTCTGATTCAATACATTTTCGGCATCACAATATTTGAATTTTGGTTTGCTTTTTACAGAAACATTATCCGGTACGCCGCCCACAACAAGTGACCTTTTAGCACCGTTTGGGATGACTAACGAGCATGATTATCATCAAGGAAAGCTATAGTTTATGATAACTATCATTTTTATTATACTATTGACCGTAATTTTTCAAAACTAATGATACATCTCTCATTGCGCTGCACTCGACATGAATGAATAACATTACTTCTAATAATGAATAATTATGAGAGTAAAAAAATAAACTCAGGGTTGAGATTTTCCTCATTATAAAAAAAATCATCTCGAAGAGAAATGCCGGCAATTTCTGCAGGATAATGGAAACTTATAGTTTTCGATATTTCGTTGATGATACTTCAAAATACTTCCATAGAAACTCTATGATGTCTGTTAAGATTTTGGAGCCTAGAATATATGTTTGCAGCGAACGATTTCAACTTGAGGATAGAAGCAATATAATACAATAATAATTTATCCAGACGGACATCTTCATATTCACAACCTGCGTTTTTTTTATATCTTTGAATGTATTCTAGTGTATATCCAAAGGTTGTGTGCGTTCATATTGGTCAGCTTGCATAGGGATTCTACTTTTCCAATCTCTTCCTTGTTGCAGCATCAAGTTCACAGTTCCAGTGTTCACCCCAACGCTGCCCAATTCCTAAAATTACTCTTGGCGGACCTTCTTCGCCTTCTACTGGCAGACAAAAATCTCCTGAAAGGACGCTTTCCCCTGCAAAGGCACCTCATCGTTCAAGGTCCAGGACTCCTCCTACAAGAAGTTTTCCTCCTCCGACATCAATTGCTTCTTCAGCCAGGCAATTGCCGTCTCCTGAAGGACTAGGATGTAGACTTGAAAACCTTAATTCGATTCGGCTTATCCCCTTCAAGAATCCGAACTGGATATTTGAATTCCGAAAATACACCTTTCCTAGCGATAGAAGAGTTGAACTACTGTGGCCGAATAATGAGTTCGAGTTTACACCTAAAGGAGAACAAATCGTATTATCAACATTCGATGGTGACGTGTTTGCATTAGTGGAGAGTGATGATCTCCTTGCTGGAATCTATAAATTCAATAATCGCACTCTTAAGATACGTGCAAAAATAAACATGGGAAGTGGCTTAGTTTCAGCATTGACGCGAGATGAAATAGCAGTAGTTCCAGTAGGAATCCGCCGCAAAATAAGCCTTAATTTCAGAGTTGAGTATATAAACCCTTCTGTAAACCACATTCCTGTACAGTATCAATTCTTTTGAGAGAATGTTCAACCTCCGACGTACAGTCTCTCATGGCCGTAAGCTAGAGTGGATCAGCATGTTTTAACCTCAATTCACCTTGAATAAAATTGTGTCTTACAAGAATTTATGAGATCATCAATTTTCTTGTGATTACAAGTGCCAGTAAGGAATCGCATTTCTAAATGAGTACCCAGAATACGATCCTCTACAAGAAAGGTGCAAATTCGACTTCCTCACTTTAAATGTTGTTTTGTACGGTCAAAACTAAAACTATGCGTCCCATAGAGAAACAGTTCAGACAAATTCATAAATCTTGTTACATTGAACAATTTTGTATAAGGACTTCTTTTTCCTATCTTGTACACTATGCCCACAAAATGGATTCTTTTATTCCTGATATTATATTTGTCAATAAAACGGAAACTGCGCGTCCTATCAGAAAATATTCGCAGAAAAATTTGTAGATCTTGCTGAGTAAACGATTTTTTCAAACATTTGTTTTCTATCTCGTACAGTTAAGTCACGAATTGATTTTTAATATTATTTTTGTTAATAAAACAAAAACTACGAGTGAAATCAAAAAATGTTCGAGAACAAATATGATCAAAGAAATCGCTATGACAATTAAAATAGTAATAGCACTACCTTTCTGAAAAAAGGCTTTGGTAGCTAAAGAATTACGAATACGATAGAGATTTTCATAATCAATTTCGTTGTGATTAACATTATGATAATATTATTCAAACAATTAAATTGTTATCATTCTCAAGGTACTCAAGTTGGAGTTGATTTTACAGAATTTTACAGAAATCAGAGAAGATTATTTCAAACCAAGATAGAAAATAGATTCGGATTTGGATTTAAAAAATCTCATTCGAACCGTAAGGTAATATGAGTTGAACTCGGGAATTAGGAAAGGCTTTTTTCCGAAAACAAAACGAATTTTCAAGAAAATAGGATAGAATTCTGAAGACATAAAGATTCTTTCAAGAATTTTCAAGCAGAAAGTTCCATTATTAAATTCCTGTGGTTATTCATCTATTAATCACCTGGGTCACTCCTGAAATAAATATTATAAATATCATATTTCGAAATTTGAAACCATTATTTGAATATTGTTATTGGACATTATAAATTTTGTTGTACATTTGGTTTCTTGACTGGCAACCTAATGAAGATTTATTATTATTATTATTATTATTATTATCGAAAATTATTCTCGGGTCTTTTGCCCGGTGTTTTATCATCAGCCACGGACGTTAACAATCAAAAAATTTAAAAACAAAGATCGAAATTTGTTGCGCAGATATTTTCGCAGGCACAATGTCAAGTTAT
>WSXT02030527.1:0-13745 GCA_011762715.2 Neuroterus valhalla | reverse complement strand
GGCTACGTAGTTTATGGACGACCCCATATAAGAAAAAAATATTCATGAATCGTAAATAATAAATTTTGCATGACAGCTGTAACTTTTTTTGAGCTTTGCATATTCAGAGAGAATATTGTTTAGAATGATAAAAAGTTGTTTTATACTATTAATTTTTTCAAATTCAAGTGATGACTGCTTTGCTCAGCCTTTTTTATTGAAAATACGTAGAAAACCCCAAATTTTCTAACTTCCATCTTCTGTGAAGAAACTTTTATAAACAATGCTGAATTTAAAAAAGAATTTATTTAAATATCCAATTATCAGTGGAAGGTATTATTTCATGAATCGAAACGAGTTATATGAAAGAAAAAGCAAAAAATAACAATTAGAGTAAAAAACGATGAAAAAACTGTTCTGAATAAATTGAACAAAATTTCATTTCTCTTACGTTAAATATGAAACTTACGGAACCTCTAGCGATCATTTTTCTCAACCGAAAAATATGCATTCAATGTTTGTGGATTCGAACGAAAGGAATCGAGGAGGGGAATCATGAAAATTCTAAGAAAAAAATTTTCCAATCGATTTTGGAACTACCTTACTATATAAATATGTATTGCATATACATTCATAATATTATGGATCAATTATACTCATAATAATTAGAAGCTTTTGGTATTTGGAGTTGCATGTGAATTTATTATGCTTGAGCTTTTTCAACTGTAGCTTGAAATTGAAAATTGCATCAAGAGTAAATTATAATAAGACTTATTAAGACTTATAAGACTTATTATTGACTTCATGTTAGTATAGAGTGAAAAATCTTACAAGCATACCAATTTCGTCGAAAGTGGCTTGTAGGGGGTTGTGAAAAGTGAATCTTGTACTTTCCGTAGCTTAGTGAGTCATTTTTTCACAACTTTCAAAAAAACAATATTTAAATAATTAATTATTTAAATATTGATGAGACCAGTAGACAGAAAAATTAACATCATAATATTATTTGTATTTATTATAATTAACAGACCTAATTATTGGCTCCGTTGCCAACATTCATCTGAATAAACGAGAAGAGGTCGGCAAGCTTATTTTTCCTTATAAATTGATGATGTAAAAAACAAATTTTATATTAATTCCAATTTAAGGGGTCTTGATAACAAAATTGTACAAATTTTTTCTATTTTTTGAATATTTCATAGGAAAATTTAAGGGTTCTTTCCATTCAGAAATTCCCAAAAAACCCTTTATGTAACTTTGTGCCTGACTCATAATAACGTGTATATATATATATGATTAGATTATCACTGCATCCTGCATGTTTCTACTAATAATTTATAAAAATATTGTTGCTATAATAATAGAAAAGAAAATTATTCTTTGAATGAGTCTGTGAATTCGGAGGATGATAAATTTCTCAATGTTTAATGGAATCATTTTTTTTCTCGAGAAATCGGTTGGAAATTCACGGTTCGGTTAAAATGACTTCAACCCATATTGACAATCAAGAATGTTTTTCTTGATTTTGTATCTGCGATGTCCTGCCATTTTCCCTGATAAATTACAATTTTCCTGCCTGGGCCATTTTGTGAAAAATCCATTTTTGATTTCAAAACATGTAAGTTTTCAAGTTTTTCTGAAATAAAGCAAGATGTGGCAAGAATCACTATACGAGTTTACGGCCACGCAAAAGCGTAACTATTATGTTCACGCAGTGCGTTAGGGCAGATAAAAAAAAACTATTTTCGATATTTGCTCT
This sequence comes from Neuroterus valhalla, assembly GCA_011762715.2. Classification (NCBI taxonomy): domain Eukaryota; kingdom Metazoa; phylum Arthropoda; class Insecta; order Hymenoptera; family Cynipidae; genus Neuroterus; species Neuroterus valhalla. Next base: position 12,007 of record WSXT02030527.1, on the reverse strand, counting down.
TTCGGATTAAAATGCTTTCAAAACCGAACCGTGTTTCGTTCAGGTTTTGACTAGAAGTACACATAACAGATGTATCCAGAATATTCCAATTACTTTGAAATCCGTATTCGAACCGATCCGACTCAATCGAAACCAATCCAAAACAAGTGTTGAATTTTGTTCAATCAAAATCAGTTGAAAATTGAACCGCCTCAATCCGAATAAGTCCGAACCAAATTTTTAATCCGAATGAATCTAAATTAATGCGAACTCTGCTTGATCGGAACCTATCCTTAGTCTTAATGGATCCAAATTAGGATTGAATTGGATTCACTCGGACTGAATTGGATTTACTCGGATTGAGAATCGGTTCAAGTCAATAAGAGTTCAAATCGATTTTGATTCAAATTTGGCTGGCCGTTGAAAGTAAGACATTTTGAAGAAAAATAAGTTTTTGAATTCACGTAATTCATACAAAAGGAATTTTAAATAGCTTTTAACCATGGAGTTATAGTAAAAAAAATCAACTCCGAAGTTCGGGATATATCTTCGGGGAGGACGTACGCTGAATTGCAAAAAGACGCCTGGAAGTGCGAGGACTTCCTTCAGATATTCCATTCAAAACGAGAAGCGAAACTTTGTGATTTTGCGTACGTCCTCCCCCTCAACTATGTGCGAAAAAATGTCGGCCAATTTTCTGAAACATAGTTCGGTTTCCTCACTATTTTTCCATGCTGTTAATTGTCAAAAATAATAAACTTAATAATTGAAATAAAATTTTATTCCTTCCATTTATACCCTAAGCACGGAACGTTCCCAGAACATTGGAAAAGTTTCTGTAACGTTCCACTGAGGTTTTTCGGACAAACCGTTATTGTTATTTTAACAAAAACCCTATTTCGTAAACCATAATAGAAAGGTAAAAATAGATGTCATTTTTGAATTTCATTTACCCTCCCGGATAACACCGAACGTTTTGAAAACGTTTTCTGGCAAACGCTAAAACGTTTGAACATGTTTGGTAAACGTTAGACCAGGCAAAGTTTGAGCAGATAAAATTTCCGAACGTCTCTAAAACGTTTGCAAGACATTTGTAAACGTTAACAAAACGTTTGCAATTCATTTGTAAAAGTTAACAAAACGTTTGCAACACATTTGTAAACGTTAACAAAACGTTTGCGAGACATTTATCGAACGCTTGAGATTGTTTAGGAAACGTTTCAAGAAGTTTTGAAGAACGTTTGATCAAAGAATTAATTTTTTTTAGTAGCTCATATACTTTTAACAGTATTCAGACCATACCCTTATTTCTAATGATATCTTTCCCGGGTTTTTTCTTATAAACATATGTTTGAAAGTCGTATATACATATAGTAATCACCATAGTTCCCTGCTACTTGCGAGAAAGATCACGCCATCCATCAGTTACATTTTTTGATCAAACGTTGTCCAAACGTTTACAAAACGCTTGGAATTCGGTCGTTATTCCGATCGTTCAAAATTTTATTTCTCAAACGTTCCTCAAACTTCTTTTAAACGTTTGCCAATTTTTTTAAAACATTTGAAATACGTGTTGAATTTGTAGGCACTCAACATTGTATTGTTCAAACGTTTTGAAAACGTTTTTAAAAAGTTTTGTTCACTTGAGTCTCTAAACTCAGCGGAAGTATCCAACGTTTTCGAAACGTTTTTCGAACCAAATATTCCAAACGTTTTTGGTTCGCCAGAAAACGTTTTTGTGTTATTCGTTATATGTGTACAACGCTATAATACGATATCCATGGTATGAAATGACATCCATTTTGACCTATTTCTACGGCTTACGCCATATTCGATGTTAATGAACAATAACAATCCCAGTAGAACGTTCTTGAAACGTCCCAGTGGGACATTCATGGAACGTTCTCGAGGAAGGACATTTTAAACATTCCGTGCTATTAGGGTAAACGATTCTACAAAATAATAAGATAAAAATAATCAAATAGACGGCAAATTCGAAAAATGAAGTTTTCCGTCCACCCTATAAAATTGCTTGTACTTGTCGTTCTTTTCCTGTGACACATTATTATGAGCCATGCATTTAACACCGACTTGAATTTTTCTAGAGGCAAGAGGATAACGGCGAAATTGGCGGCCCACCTGGGTTCAACGGGAATGTACCGGTGCGATATCCTCATCGTGACTACAGTCTTCATCTTCGACCGAGTTCCGGTGCGAATACAGCCGCTGACAAAAACAACGGGATCTTCTCATCGATTAGCAATGGCTTCAACTCACTCGTCAGCAATATCTTCGGCTGATCTTCCGCTTATCGGCCCACGCTTGGTCGTTTCGTTGCGCTTTTCATCATCGTACTCTTATCACGCTTCCTCAGAATGCGAAGATACGCTTGGGCTTCCGTTATTCTCTGAAATCTACTCTGAAAATTATTAGGCCAGTCAATAATTGCATAATGTGCACCATGACCGTAAAAAGAATATGCTGCCATGGTACACGATATTTTATGTGATAAGAGTATCGTTTTCGAACTTACTTGCCAACTTACGGCTTACCTTTGAGGTTAGTTTAGACTATAGGAGCCGGTGCCGCGCAGAAGAGTTGTGAGAACAGTGCGCGTGGGACAAAGTATCAAATGCGCATGCGCCGAAGTAACCATTGCGCATGTGGCGGAGTAACCATTGCGCACGCGCATGCGCCGTAAATATGAGCTCTATTACCCTGAGCAGGTTAAGTGCCTCTGCTACGTTAAATCAAGCACGAGAAAGCAAGGAAAACATACTCGTATTACATAAAGATATTAAAATTAGAAAATTTCACACTCTCATTTCAAGATTCCTCAAGGCAAAGTTGAAACAAATTTCTGCCAATACTCGCCTTAACACAACTGGAATCGGAAGCTGTCGCTGAAGTGCATGAAATTTAATCTTTATTTTGATTTTATACTGTGACGGCAGACAGTGGTGAGAGGCACCTTCACATTATTTGTTGATTTATTGAAAAAAATGTCAAAGATGGTATTAAACAATTCGATTTGGTTACCGCCCGCATTTTAGAACTTCCGATTCTTATTGTGTGTCTCCAATAATAATTAGAGTGAAATTTAAATTCAACCCACCTCAAGAAGCTGTAACTTATTCTATTTAAATCAGTCCAAACTTACAAATATTGCGAATTTGAATACCCTGACGGATCTTTCAAAAGTGAACAAGTGTTTTCAATTTTTATAATCGATCGAATACGTTGAGTTGGAAACATGGTAAATCTTGTTTTGCAACTTTATTAATCTCAAAGTGAACAAATAAAACTCCCTAAACTTCAGATTTCAATTGCATCAAATTGTACAATTTGATTTTAAATCAAAAGCCTTATTAGTTGAACAATACCGAATTTTAGTAGTTTACGATTTCAGAATTAAAAATTAAAAGTCCCAATAAATATGCAGTTTTATGTTTGAAAGATTAAATATTGGGAAATTTTAGATTGACAGTTTTTGAAATTTAATAATTATGTTTCCAATTCAAGGGATGAACATATAATATTTCTGATTTATGTTGATAAATCAGTAACTTTTAATTGGTAATGTTCAAAATAACACTATTTCCAATGCGGATGTCACCAAAACTGTACCATTTTATTTCAATTTTCAAATCCTGAAAACGAAAAATTTGCGTTTCAAATTATGAAATATTAGCAATCGTAAATTGAAATGGTTCACAAGGCTAAAATTTCAAATCCATTCATAGTTATTCCCAGCGATTTTGAAAGTTTCCGGGCACTTGAACGACTTTATTAGAGACCTTTGACAAGTAAGTTTTATTGAATTTATATTCAAGGGATTACGAATAATTTTTACTCATTTTGGAGGAATTCCACGATTTCCAAAAATTGGACGATATTTTGAAGGATTTTAACTGATTTATAGAAAACCGTAGAGAATTAATTGAATAATTTCAAGGGAATCAAAAAAAGTATCTCAAAGTATTTACGTTAGGGTAGCCGCTAGACTGAGATACTAGGAAATAACGGGAACTTTTTTAATTGTTAAAAATCAAAACAATAAAAATTTTTGGTATAATAAGTTGCTGATTTGTTAAATGACTGAATTTTTCATTTTCAACTAAAATTGTTGAATCTTGAAGAGTACAAACCATAATTTCCCTATTATTAATTTCAAGCGATATTAAATAAAATGATAAAACTCTGAAGGATGCCGGTATAAGAGAAGCTTTAACTCTACCATTCAAATAAAAAGTTTGTTGAGTTTTTAACTAAGTTTGTAATTATTTTAATTAGGAAGTTTTTATAATATCAGAAATGTGGTTCTGAACGTTTTTGGGGTGGGGATTGAGCAAGTTTTTGGAGCTCCTGAATATTTAATAAATTGTTTATAAAAAGCATTTAATACCGTTAAGGACATTTTGAATTTTTTTTATTTTCTGAATTGTTGTAGAAAATATAAGAATATAAAGATTTTTAAGGCATTCTAGGTTTCGAAGAGGGTCGCAAAACGAGATTGATTGTTTGGGCAACCTAATTTATCCGTTGATCAAACTTGAAACCTTTCGGACTTAATGGTAATTAATTTGCTCTACTGGCTGGCCTAATCGGAACAATCAGACAGGTTGAGTACGGGTTCCTAAGTGAAAATGAAAACTACATCAACAGGATTTGTTGTCCGGATCCTTTCAGGTCTGCATATCTAGACTGATATCGATCAAGTTGTAAATTATAGCCAAGCGTCACAAGGAATAACTGTAACCAGTCCCGAAAGGATCCACTTGACCTCTATTTTCAATCTAACCGATGTGCTGCAGCATGGCAATAAAATGAACGATTCAGAACCGGTCTCTTCAACTCAGCGTAAAATAAGTTGTCTCAAAACATGAATTGTACAGTATTATAATTTTATTAATATATTTAACAAATAATTTATTTAACTAACAGGAGTATGAGGCCAAAAATTAATATTCAGTAGGGTGGGTCAGAGGTAACAATTTTGGAATACGAATTCGTCACTATGCAAAAAAGTAGCGCATAAGGATCGATTTTGAATTCCGAAATTTTGTTTGTAAATCACCCTAATATTCAGTTTGTGATCTTCTTAACGCTATGTATAAGAATTTTTTTTTTGTCAGAGATGAAGTTTCTGGGAAAATTTGATTCTGTTAAATAAGGAGGAATATTAGTTTGCGTACGGTTTATACATTTTTACAAAGCATTATTGTCTGATAGCGCAAGTAGATAATATATAAAAGTGGACCACTATTCAAGTATTTTATTTCACTTTGGGCGATTTTGGATAGAACAGTTGGTTTTATTAAACATGTATCCATAGGAATTTTGAAGAATATTCAAAATCGATTTAATTTTTCTATTCTGAAGTTGTAAGCCTTCATTGTACTCAATAATGATTTTCATCAAGCTATTCACTTAAAGTCATATTCCGGTCAATTGCAATTATCTGCTCTATAAAAAAATTTATCGGATATTTTCTCGAAAATTGGGGAGTTTTTCTTAAGAAATTGTAGGAAGAATTCCGTGAAAGTTTCTTACCTTACCTAAAAGTGAGGAAATTTTTCCTAGCGCACGTTAGGGAGAATTTCCTGAGGAACATTTTCCCTAACAAAATTTGGAAATGTTCCACGCCGAAGAATAAATATCTGAAATATTGTACAGTGCACTTTCTACCAATTTTTATTGAATGTACCCTACTTTCGCAAATGTTCCAAAAACAATCGTCTTAATTCGCCATCTTCCCATCTGAGTCTAAAAGAAAACAAAAATTATATAAACGCTATTTGTTTTTGTTTGCATTGTCGACTATATTTCCATAAAAGCAGTGTTCAATTTGAAATATTTAAATAAATTATAGGATATATATTCCACGCCTCTACACTGCCGAAACGTAAAGAGGTAAAAAATATTCATGACTTACGACTGCCCTGATCTTCCACTGTCTTCGAACTCGGTACTTATTATATCTCTGGCGGAACTTTCGGATAGTAATACATTTCGAAATAGTGAGTTTTATTTCGAAATAGTCTGAATTATTTCGAAATTTGTATTTGAACAAACTCAAATCAATTTGGAGAAAGTTTGCAATTTGTTTCGATGTGAATCGGTGAAAAATTATTTTGAGTCAATCTGAGGAAATCCGAATCAATCTGAACCAAATCTTCAATCCGTATGAAGCCAAGTTAATTTTGAATCGGATTCATTGGAACTGAAAATTTGGTTTCGGAGAATCCGAGTATGGATTGATCCGGACTTATTCGAATTGAGTCGGAATCATTTTTAACCGATTACTCATAGGACGCTTTTTGGAAACTTCCGCCAGGGATAGGGATGAATAATATTATGATCTCGATTATGATAAATACTTGAAGAAATAGCCAATATGCGTGTACATCTGAGGCTCACGAAATCTGTCCAATCAGACTCGTTCCATTTTTTTCTGATTGTTACAAATATTATATCTATAAATTATTACATATTTATTATCACATTATGAAAAATTTTTTGAGATGTGCAGTTTCAGACTATTAAAAATCAAGGAGGGAACAATATTTTTGGGATAAAATTATTTTAAATGGACAGCAGATAACAAAAATGTGTTTCTAGCAACAAGTAGAATTAGGACGAGTTGTAAATTTATTGTATGTGTTATGTGGATGTACTTAAGATACTGCGCACATGTACTTGCTTCGGAATGAAATTTATTTATTGCGAGTAGAAAATATAAATAATAACTGAAATAGCAGACTATATTTTTAGATGTATGCCAAGAGAACAAAAAATGGATTCAAATAAATAAATTGAAATGTTTTAACCCTCGAGAACCGTTACTATCTCCTGGTGGAAGTTTCGGAATGGGATTCGATCGGGGAACTGTATCCGAAACAATCCGGAGCAATCTGGAAAAAGTCCTTAATTTCGTCCGATCCGAATGGTTGAAAACTAGCTTGACTTAATCCGATTCTATTCGAACCAATCCGAACGAAACTTACCATCCGGATGAATTCAATTCGATCGGAATTCGAGATGATCCAAACCGGACTTCAATCCGACTGAATCCGAATTGATGCAAACGCTGATTCATTCAGATTCAAGATCCGGTTTGGAGCGATCCGATTTTGAATTGATTTGGATTGAAAATTTTGTTCAGATCGATTCGAATTAAAAGTTTGACTTGAATCGGAATAAGTAGGATGAATTTCGAAACGATTTGGATCGAACGAAATTGACAAAAATTTTCAGAATAATTCAAATTGCTTTGGATTTCTTCGGGAAGAGATTTCGGAATAATCAGGAAAGATTTGGAATTAATTCCTATTCAAAACTTTTTCCAGGGTTTTTTTTCGATATATTGCCTCTTTGCCTTAAAAATGTATTTAATTCATTTCCCGCAAAAAAAAATGAGGCCAAGTCTTGAACAAGGACAAAAGAGAAATAATTTTTTGTAGGAATGCTAGAATAACCATTAAACAAATAAAAATTCCTTTCTGGATGTATTACGTTCTGAATTTGTATACTTTACCAAAAAAATCAACCGCCAATTGGTTTTGTTTTCTTTAATTTTTCAGGCTTCTGCAATTAATATTCAAACTTATGTGGTAGGTGAATATTAAAAAAGAAAAAAAGGGTCATTTTGATTACAGAAAAATCTGATGGGTGAAAGTTCGAAATATGTTAAAATGAGAGATGTAGTATCGAGGTTACTTGGAATATTTTTAATTCCAAAGCATTCTAAAACTATCCTATGAAACAGAGTTACTATTGAAATTAAATGAATCAGTAGGTGGAGAAAATATCTTTCTTATCATGCACTTTTTCCGCCTCCGGTTTCTTCGCCTGCTAACCCTTCGTTCGAAAAGAATAAATCATAAAAATTGAAAAAAGAATTGCAGCAAATGAAGAAACTAAAAACGAATAATTTCTTTCATATACTTAACGTATAAATTCAAAGTTATTCTGAAGAATTTTGCGAAAACCCACAGATATTGAGGAATTTCACAGAATTTCAAAATGTTTCAAGATTCGAATGCATCAATGGATTTCGAAGAATTCCAGAGAACTTTCACAGATTTGAAGCAAGTAAATGTAATTTCAGGGACTTGCAAGGATTTCAAGGCCTTTGAAAAAATTTCTTTGGGATTCCCAAAGATTTCAAAACATTTCAAGGGATTTTAGCGATTCTGAAGGATTGCGAGACATTTAAAGAATTCCGAAAAATTTTGTAGAATTTCTATGGATTACAAGAGGTTAATTGAAATTAAATAAATAAGCTCTGGAACATAAATAGATGAAATGAAATGTCAAAGAAAATTTATTGGAATTTACCTACGGGAAATTTAATGGAATTAAGTTTTAAGGAAAAACTCAATGACGTATACTTTTATTTTCCAAAAGGGTGTTGAAGAATTCGAAACTTCGAAGAGTGACTATATTTCTCAGAAACACAAATCACAAAAAAAAGGTAAAGGTTATCATGGATAAAATAGAATAAAATTGTGTTTAGAAACAATATATTCCAGCCTACTCTTATAATGAGTTTATTCAAACCATTACATTCGTGTAACTTATTTGAAAATAATATTTCAATGTAACTTTTATCGGCTTATAAAAAATCATGTTGAAAAAACTTGGGCAAATGCTACAAATTTTTCCCTGTATATTTTTTACCTTGATCGGAGGGGTACTAAAACACTTGTGCGAATTACACGTATTATCCTATTTTCGTATCATTCATTCAAATCCGACTTAACAACAACTTAAGATTAAAAGAAGAACAATTGTACATAAAATTTTCTTCACCCTGGTTATCCTAATCACTTCTCCTTTCTGTTTCATGACTAGTATTTTCTTAAGGGTATTGTCGAAATTCTTAATATTTTGTGAGTGAAATGTTATTTCTTATCAATTAATAATTTAATAATATTTTACACAAATCTCTAAGTAAATTTATTTAAAAACAGAATATAATATAACAAGAAGAACTTATTAGGCGCATTTATTTCTATAATTTGCGCAAAATATCTAAGGATACTCAGCTATCGTAAAGGGGACCGCAATTCAAACGTCGATAATGCTGTTTCGTTTTTTATCTATATCAGTCACGTCCAGATCGTTTCCTAGACTTCCAACACGTCTCCTCATCCCAACGCCTCCACCTACTTGCCCTGTTGCCTTCAGTTTTTCTTGCATTTGTGCCAGGATATCCTGCATTCTTCTTATCTAAGATAGAAAAACATAATTATTTGTGAATGTCTACAAAACTTGAGATTTCTAAGCTTGCTGGAAGTGAATGAATAGAAATTAAAATGGAAAGAAACAATGTATCCATGTGTATCCTGCGTCCATCTCTTGGTTCCTTCTCTACCTTCGGTTCAATCTACAATGACTCCTATGCTTTTGAATCCCATTTATGACCATTTATTTCAGAGATGTCCAACGCGTTAGCAACGGTGTAGATAACTGTCAATCGTCAATCCCCTCTCTTACCGCCTTGGATGCGTTCATGCGGTGATTGCGATGTGGAAAGGGGCCTCGACGCGGCGGCCGGGCTGTGTGAACAGTGCGCGCAAGTAGGCGTGGTCAGAAGTAGTCAGACAAAGCCCGTGGTAGAACGAGGAGAGAATTCTCGATGAAGCGCTCGAAGAAGGGGGAGAAAGGAGAAGCCCGCCAACCTTGCGTTGGACACCCCTGATTCATTTATTATTCAACCATTTCTACCTTTGACCTATTCCAATGCTCCTTTTCTATAATTATTTTAATCGAACATCAACTCTATGCTTTTGTTTCCCAGTGTTCCTATCAAAGTCCATCCCTCATTAATCAGGTTTATTTTTTTTAACCTTCCAGGGAATCCAAAATCCTGCTTATCTTTTTCAATCCTCATATACCTACCTAAATTAACCCATTTTCCTTTCTTAGTGAATCCTTCTTTCAATCTTATTAATTGTGTCCGACTCCTCCCCCTCCTTATCCAGTCATATTGTTTTCTATCCTTGTGCCAATATAAATCCTGCATTCTTTTTTTTATTTCTATTCTCATATCTATGAAAATCCTTTTTCCTTTTTGCAACAGTAGAAAACTCTATCCTTTTGAATCCCGGCTTTTCTATTTCGGTAAATACTCCGCTAGTTCACGCGTATCCCTTCCTAGACTTACTAATATGGAATCGTGCACATCTCTCTTAATCCCTATTTTTCAATGAAACTGAATCATTTCATCTCTCTTCTGAAATGTTATCGTTCGCTTGTAACTAAAAACCAAGTTCGGAATATGAATAAATAATGAGTTATTTATCACTTCTGGGAATTAGAGAAAAATTGGAGTCGAAAACACCGTGGGCCCGCAGATTGATAAAAAAATAAAGGCAGCGAGGATCCAAGGTATAGAATCAGGGATACAAAAAGATAGGTCCTAGTGGACACGGCAGATACACACATGGATAGGAAAATATAAAAACTAGAAGAACGCAAAGTATGAAGTTTCGAGGGATAAAAAACCACTTACCTTTTTCTATCCAAAAGTTTATTATCTTTTTGAATTCTTTTACCCACAGCGCGGTTTATAGCTGAAAATTTTATCTTTCGACTCACCTCTTCATCCTTTTGCAAAAGTAGTCTGTCGGTTTCCGATATACTGTTTTCGAAATGTGGACCAGAGTCTCGTTTTAGTTTACTGCAATAGATCAAAAATGTATTAGAATACTTGCAAGATTGAACAAATTGAAAAGCAGCTCTACATCGAAAGTTACAAAAACTGATTCAGGGTTGCTACAAATTTTCGCTCGACGATTTCCCGGTTATTTTTCATTTTTCCCATATCTTATTATATCTAAACAAACAAATATTTTTTTATTTCATGGTATCGAGTAAAACTGAAAAGAATGAGTTTTTTATTATTAATTATTATAATTCGAAGGTGTTACTGCACAAAATTATGGAAGTTGAGGATTCAGAGAAAAAAATTCCTTTCTGAATTCCCCAAGACTCCTGAATTTTTCATCACTTATCCTAAGACTTAAGAAAACATTGATCTTGACATCTTATCCATTACTTATACAGAAAATTGAAATCCTGATTTGCTGTTGTGTATTTTCATAATCTTTAAAAAAAAAATATTTTCTCATACAGAAACATAAAACCTAATAGTTATTCATTAAAAATCTTGATTATTCATACTTTACAGTATTTTATGCTGAACTATTCCAAAATTTACAACTTCCAACAATCATCTGTAAAATCGACGTTTCCATAAGAATCGCATTGATAAATGATATTGTATGAAAATTTCTGATGAATTAGTTTGTGTTGAAATTGGCTAGGATCTTTTGAAAAGTCGATCTGGAAAACCTGGAAGTCATGGAATTCTCAAACCAGACTTCTGTGGCAACCCTGTGATTGCTAGTATTAGAATCTCTATTCATTTAAATAATAAACTAAAATAGCTTACCGTCGCACAGTGGTCTGGAGGACCCAAAAAGTTGGCCATAAATCAAAAATCGAACTTTTTTTTCCGGCTTTCGAGTACACTAATTCATTACCCGGATAACACACAAACGTTTTGGAAACGTTTCCTACGAAACGTTAAAACGTTTGTAAATTTTTGTGAAAAAAACCTTTTCAAAACGTTTTCAGAACATTGGATATGTCCGCTGATTTTTGGTACTTTGAGTCATCAAAACTTTTTGAAAACGTTTGGATTAAAAAAAATTAAGCAGGATGAGACGCAAACGTTTGCACAACGTTTTCAAGACGTTTTGAAAACGTTTGGATTTAAAAAAAATTCAATCAGGATGAATACTCAAACGTTTGCACAACGTTTTCAAGACGTTTTGAAAACGTTTGGATTGAAAAAAATTCAAGCAGGATTGCACAACGTTTGTACAACGTTTCCAAGACGTTTTGAATTGGTTTAGTTCGATGTAAGTTTATCCTGGCGGCCATTCTCAAACGTTTGCAAAACGTTTTCGGAACGTTTGAGTCAGTCTCAAAACGTCCCTACAACGTTTTCTATATA
>WSXT02030505.1:0-13746 GCA_011762715.2 Neuroterus valhalla | reverse complement strand
AATCATTGAAATTTTAAATCAATTGTATTATTTTCGACAATTTTTTAACCAAACAGTTTAATTTTAACCCAAAAGACATTTTCTGAGACTAGTTGAATTTTTAACACAAAACTTTATTTTTCAACAGAAAAATATGAACTTGAAATCATAGATGATGAATTTGCATTAGAATAATTCAACTGCAACGAAATAGTTCAATATGGAACCAAATAGCTCAATTTTTAACCTACGAAGAAGAATTTTCAACTAAATCTTTTCGTTTTCGAATTAGGAACTTCACTTTTCAACCAAGAATAGAACAATTTTATTCTAGTCTAAAAATTACTCATAACATCATTAATTCCCAATCAAGGATGATGAGTTCTCAACCTAATAGTTTAATTCAATCAGTAAACATGAAATTTCAAATATTGGGATCCTGAATCAAGAAGATGGATCTTCAACTTATAAATGATGAATTTTCAACCAATGATAGAATTTCGAGATTTTTGAATTACGAAAAAATATTCCTAAACCAAATACATAACAACTTTCCAATAAAATAGTTGAATTTACCACTAAATAGGTGGATTATCAGATTTACCTCCTTGGGAGTTTGAATTTGAACCAAGTAATAATATTGATTTTCTTCTAGGAAGATTATTTTTCTACCAAAAAAAAAATTTTTAACACAGTGCATCAATTACCTACCTTATTGTTGAATCTAGAATTGAAAATGACCGATTATCTACTGAACAGTTGTTTTTTCTATTCGGAAATACAATTTCCCAACAGAATTGTTTAATTTTAAACTAAAACGACAAATTTACAACTTGAAGAAATTATTTCCACAAAGTAGTTGTTTTTTTCAACGAAACAAGTGTTTTCAACCGAATAGTTGTTTTTTGGTCAAAACAGATGAGTTCTCAACAAAACATGTGATGAATAATATTTCGACCAAAAATAACCAATTCCAAACAAAATACATGCATTTTCATCTAGAAGTTTTTATAAAAAAATGATGTCAGAAAGAATTTAATTCGAAATTCTCATCAAAAATTTAAATGAAACTGAAGAATTTAAGGTGGAAAATTTTATAAATTCAACAGAACTCAAAATTGGACTGAATTTCAAAGTTCACAATCCTACAATTTTTAATTGAAAATACATGGAACTGTGAAATGATTTCGAAACAAAAGATTCACAATTAAAAATTAAAAATTTTGGTTCCAGTTGTCCTAAATTTTTAATTGCTTATAACTAAATGTTCTCCCTCGTCTCTTTCTCTTCCCTCTCTTCCTCCCTTCCTAGCTTTATTTTCTGCCCCTCCTGGCAAATTCATAAAATACTTCTTCCATTCTACCATCTCAATATCCTGGTTTACCCTTTTCCTTTTTATTCTTTCTTTATTTACTAGTTTCTAAACCTCTTTTTCTGTTCTAGCCTTTTCCACCTCTTCTTTCACCTCCTATTTTCCTCCTCTTTTTTCTTATCACACATTTCGGTATATTCCTTCTTTTTACTCCTATACTCAACTATACTACATTTTCCTTCCCTCCATCTTCTTAGCTCCTTTCTCACTTCCTTCTTTTTCTCTCTTCATTCCTCTTCCCATCCATTTCTGTTCCTTCCCCCCTAACTTCTTTCTTGCTTGTTTCCTCTAACACTCTTTTTAGTTCTCCTATCATTATTTCCATCTCCTCATTTACATTCCCTTCTCCCATTTTTACATCCTTGAGCTTCTCTTTGAACTGCTCTTTTCCTTCTATTGACCAATCCCCTCGTCCTGTTCTATTTACCCTTACTTCCTTTTTACCCGTATCTTCAGCAGTCTTATTACCCTCTAACGTCAGTATTAATAGAAAGTGATCAGAATCCATATGTTCTCCGACCTCTAGTCTTTGACTTTCTCTGTTTCCTTGTCTTCTACTATCACATAGTCAATGCTCGTTCCCTTTTCGTCTTCCAAACGTGTATATTAAACTTCCTCATCCCCCTCTATATTTCCGTTTATGATAAACCATCCCATTTCCTCTAAGCACCTGAACAATTTCTTACCTTCCTCATTCAGTATCTTGACTTTGGATTTCCTTCTTCTCTCTTCCCCCCATTCCCTTCCTCCTTTATCTCCTGTTCTTGCATTAAAATCTCCTTTTATCACAAGCTTGATTCCTTGCTCGTTTTCTTCCATCAGTTCTTTTATCTCCTTAGTTTCCTCCTGCATATCTCCGTTCAAATACACTCGCACTATCTTCCATCTCTTTCCTCCCATCTTTATTTCTTCTAGCAATAATCCTCCAATTTCTCCCTTCATCACTCTCCTATCCTTCTCGTCTAGATATTTCATCCTTATTTCCATCACCATCCCTCCCATTGCTCTGCCTTTCCTATTCCTCCTCTTTGCATTTTGGCACTGCCAACTGTAACCTCTTGGTTACCTCCCTCTTACTCTTTCCCGTGCTTTTTGATCTAGTCACGTTTCCATCATCACTACCACCTCCCACTGCTCAAAATTCCTAATATATTCTCTATCTTTCCTCTCCAATCCTGCTACATCCCAGTAACATATTTTCCATTCACACCTTCCTTTCCTTTTTTTTCTTCTATTGCTTATTCTCCCCTCTTTTCTTCCTTTCTCCTCCAGTCCCCCGACACCGCACTTTTTACTAACTTTCCTGCCTCTTCATTCCAATCCCACTATATATCTTGTATCCTTATTCTTCCATACTTGACCCACGTTTCCCTTCCGTTCCTTCTCTCTTCTTATGCTATTTCCCTTAGCTTGTACTGCATATTTCTTTGTTTCCGTGATCGAGTTAACGAAATGGGAAGAAGAAAGGAGGGAGTTCCTTACAGATAGACATATAGGAGAGGAAATCGGAGTAAATTTTGAAGAATTAGAAGAGAAAGATAAGGAAAGTCATTTAGTAGAGTGATGGGGATGGAATAATGAATCAAAATACAATAAATGGTATAAGACAATAAAAAAGGAAGGACTGCCAAAATATTTGAAAAAAGGGGTGGATAGAAAAGAGATGGACCAGAATAGCAAGATTTAGATTAGGGAATGAGGTCAGAGAAGCGATATATTGGGAGTAAATGGAGAAAAGAAAGTGCAGAATATTTGAATGGTAAGAAGAAACATGGGGACATGCATGGGAATGATGTATGAGAGGAATTGAAGATAAAGGGAGCTGGCAAGAGAACGTTGTAATGATTATGGGCGAGGAAGGAAGGGGGGAGGAGTGGATAAGAGAATTGGAGGAAGCTAGAGAAGCATTGATATAAAGATTTTTTGATTGTGTACAACAGAATTACACTGCAAACTCAATCTCATTTGAATTTTCGATTTTTTTGGAAATCTCGGAAAGTTGTTTAGATCATCCTGAAGGGCTTCCGAAAAGAAACATTTTTTCCTTCAAACTTTTTTTCATAACTTGCGTTGTTTGGTTGAAAATTCTCATTTCCGTTTATATTTTTGAATTCTGAAAATGCCAAAACTCTGACAATTTTGTTTTTATCAAAAAAAAAAAAAAAAAAATCATGTGGGTAAATTGTTTCACTTTTTACGTGCTACAACAAATTGTCTTTGTGGTCCCTCAAAATGTGTGCCACAGGGCCATCCAATCGTATTAGTCTTTCAAAAGTTATGGAGTATACAGACGACGACGACAACAGACAAACAGACACCAACGTAAAAACTACTTCTTCGGAATCAGGAGGTCTCAAACTGTGGAGATTTGATAAATTCCGCGAAAGTCGATTTTCACATAAAACCAATACCTTCTCATTATGATGAGAATGTAAAAAAATATTATTCTTCATCAGCATAGTCGCATTTCTTCTCTTGTTTTCTTCGTCTTTTCTTCACTGAACTCTCTCCTTCTCTTCTCCTCTTAATCCTTTTTCTCTTTTTCTCTTTTTTCGTGACCCCTCTCCTTCTCTCCTTCACTAACCCTCTTTTTTCATTCTCCCCTTCTTTGCTAACTTCTCTCCTTCTTTTCTTTTCTTATTCCCTCCTTCACCTGACTCTCTTCCTATCCAGACTTTCTTTTTCTCTTATATCTCTTCTACCCTTTTCTTCTCCTAAAACTTCTATTTTCTTCTCAGCTTCTCCTCTTCTTCTTCTTTTTGCTCTTTTTTGCTCCTTTTCTCTCCGCCAATCAACTCTTTCCGTCCTTGTGCTTTCCTTTGTTCCTCATCTTCTTCGCAATACTCTGTTATTCTCTTCTTCTCTCCTCCTCTTCTTTTTTCCTTCTCTTCTTCTTTCTCTCTTCTGTTTTCCTCTTTCCTTTTTCTTATCCTCTTCATTTCTTCTTTTCTGCTTCCCGCTTCCCTTCATCTGTTAACGCTCTTTCTCAGTTTTTACGTTTTTCACTTTTCCCATTCTTCTGTTCTCTTTACCTTCTCTTCTCCGCTCTACGCTGTTACTCTTCTTCTCTTTCCTTCGCTTCTCCTCTGCTCCTCTTTTCTTCTTCCAACTCTCTTCATGTCTTTACTCTCTTCTTCTCTTCTTTGTCCTTTTCCTTTTATTCGCCTTTCCTTTTCTTCTTATATTTTCGTCTTCTCCCCTCCTTCTCTTCTCTTCTTCACTTATTTTGTACTCTTTTCCTCTCTTTTTTCCTCAACTCTCTCTGCTCTTCTTTTTTTATTTACTACTTGTCTCCTCCTCTTTTTTTCTTTTTTTTCCTGTTATCCTCTTCTACTTTTCTCTCTTCCTATTTTCTCTTTTTTCCTGTTTCTCTTCTATGCTCGTCCTCTTTCCTCTTAAGCCTTTCTCCTTTTCATATCCTAACTGTCTCCTTTTCTCTCTCTCTTTTTGCTTCTTTCTTTTTTTTAGTAACTCTTCTTTCCTTCACTTTTTTCTTCTCTCTTTTCCTTTTAACTCTCTTCCTTTCTTCCCCTCTTCTTTGCTGAACTCTCTGCTTCCCTTCTTCTGTTATTCTCCTTTTTTCCTTTTCTCCCAGCTTTCCTCCCCGTAGAATTCTTCCTCCCTCTGTCGCTTATTCTCTCCTCCTCGTCTTCTTTTCTTTACTTTGTGCCTTCTTCCCTTTATCACATTCTCATATTTAGGCCTTCTCTTCTCTCTTTTCTTTCTCTCTTTTTCCGTCTTTTTTTCTCCTTTTCTTCCCTTCTTTCCACAATTCTCATCTCTCTTTCACTTTTTCCACTTCTCTTCATTTCATCTTCTCCTACTTTTCTCTTTCTTCTGTTCTTTTCTATTTCTCTTCTCCTCCTCTTTTTATCTTCTTTTCTTTTCCTCTTGTCCCAACTTTTTTCTTCTCTTCTCCTATCCCTTTCTGATTGTTACCTTCTCCTTTTCCGTAAATTTCTTCCTCGCTCAACTCCGTTCTTGTCTTAAATCTATTCTCTTTTTTTCATTTCTTCTCTTTCTACACTTGTTCTTCTTCTTTTCTTTTCATCTTCTCTACTTTACTCTCGTGCTGTATGCAAATATTCTAGTACAAAAAAAAACGTGCTGTTGGCATTCATTTCAGCTAGCACTGTTCTGAAACCTAAAACCTAAAGAACCGATCAAATAAGAGGTCTTCTGCTCCAACACATAAAAAATCACACACAGCCATGGTAACACAAAACCTAACACACGTACACACGCAAATGTGACACGGTTGGGCGTCACGCGTGACCTTAGAGATTTCTTATATAGGATGTTTTCTCTAATGTATGAATTATTGTGAAGAATTAAAATCTTTGAAATCTTGAAAATAGTTGCATGGAATCCTTCAACGCATCAGCCACTCAAATAATGATAAATTTCTTCCTTTAAAACTGCCACAGGGTATCAGTATTGTTTATAAGTGTCTGTCCTCATTCAGTTTTCGTTTTGTGAAAAACATCAAACTTATCCCTTACTCAATTAGAAGAGGAATTTATCAACATGACTTCACAAGAGTCACAATGGGAACAATGAGAATCAGTGACTGAATTGTAAGTCTTACTATTTGTCTAAATCACATACCATCAGCATTCCTCATTCCGACTACCTCAGTGGTAGTACTTTTTTTCCTGGTCTTTTTAACTCATTTCCAAAATAGTTTCCCCTTCAAAATCATTTTGCATTTTTGTATATCTTCCGCTTTGATTTTATCCTTGCGTGCTTTTACTAGTATATTTGCTTTCCTCTGTTTATCCCTTTGAAGGAGTATGGTGGATAAGACAAATGAGAATGAGAATTACTTGTAATTTTGACAGAACGCGTGTTATAACTTACTTGAGCTAAAGTTCAAGTTTCGCGACCCTTCAGAACCTCAAACTCGAGAAATTTATTATTGAAAATAACATATGTGACGAATAAATTTACGACATAAATTATTCAATATCTCTCGATACAGGTTCTGAATGGTAATTTTGAAAGCACCGATGGGTTTCTTATTTTTACATTCTCATCATAATGAGAAGGTATTGGTTTAATGTGAAAATTGAATTTCGCGGAATTTCTTGAATACTCACGTTTTGAGACCTCCTGATATTCGAAAAAGTAGTTTTTACGTTGGTGTCTGTCTGTTGTCGTCGTCGTCGATAGAACAAAATTGTCAGAGTAATGGTATTTTTAAAATTCAAAAATATAAAAGAAAATGAGAATTTTCAGCCAAATAACGCAAGATTAACAAGAAATGAAGAAAAAAAGGTTTCTTCTTGGGAGCCGTACAAGAACGTTAATACAACTTTTTGAACTTTCGCGAAAAATCGAAAATCCCAATTTAGATCGCAAAAAAAATAATGAAAAATAATCTGCCCGCCGCGCGGGTACATCCTCATCGCGCGCCTCAGGCGCGCGTTTTTCGGATCTCGCGCTTTGCACTCGATAATAACTGTACCTTGCGCTCCGCGTTTTGCTTTGAATTTACCTCGCGCTACGTACCCGGTCTTTGTACTCCCCTACAATTGTGTATAGAACTTCTGAAACTGAAAAGGAGAATGTCGGCTGCTGTATTTAATGATTGTGAGTTCTCTTTCGGTAGAGCTTCTCCGGCTTTAACGAATACATTCTCATCGTGTGTCTCGTGCTGCGCACTTCATCAAAATAATATATGTCGGAAACGCGAACTTTTCTATATTACCCTAAACTCTAATGCATCAAATGCATATAATATCCATTTACTTACCTCGTACCTTGTTTTATTCAAAAAAAAAATCTGTTAGTCTATTTCTAATATTGATATAATTACAATTAAAACAAAAACCACGCATCCCATAAAGAAGAACAGTTTTTCTTTTAAAACTTTCCTTTGTATCTCGTTAATTTTTGCTAGAAACTTGACTTTTATTTGAATTTTTTTTTTTTTTTTTTGTTTAATACCAAAACTATGCATCTTATGAGAAGAAAAATTCAACAAAATTAGTGGGTGTTCCTTCAAAGAACAATTTTATTCTTAAACTAGAATTTTGGAATTTTTAGACTATTCTTAAACAAAAAAACAAAGATTACATTCCCTTTTGAAAAATGATTGAGAACCAACTTGTGGAAATGTTTTAGATAAACGATTTTAGTACTTTTACTCTTTTCCATATCTCCGGTAGACTGCTCACAAAATGAAAATAGTGATTTTTTTTCATTATTTTTTGTGCGATCAAACTTGAAATTTTCGATTTTTCGGGAAAATTCAAAAAGTTGTATTAATAATCTTGTAGGGCTCCCGAGAAGAAACATTTTTTCTCTTCGAATTTCTTTTCGATGTTGCGTTATTTGGCTAAAAATTATCATTTTTTAAAAATATTTTTGAATTTTGAATATACCAACGAATAATTTAGTTTTTATCGAAAAAAATTATTAGCATCAATTGTTTCACTTTCTACGTGCTACAAGAAATTGTAATTACAATTGTTGAGTCTTGGGAAAAAAGTCAACAAAATTTTCAAAATTCTCCCCCTCTTTAATTTTCCATCCAAAATAGCTGATTAGCGAACATGACTTGTCTTTTTTGTCCCTCAAAATGTGTACCAAAGGGCAAACTAATCCAATCAGTCTTTCAAAAGTTATGGAGCATACAGACGAAGACAACGACGACAACAGACAGTTAATAACTTTCGAATGAATAATAATCATATTCGATCGTAATTTTTCACACATTCCTAGGGGCCAAAAAGACAGGTCAAGTTCGTTAATCAGCTATTATGGACGAGAAATTGGAGGGAGGATCATTTTGGAAATTTTTTTGAACTTTTTTTTCCAAGACTCAAAAATTGTAAGTATGGCTTCTTGCAGTACGTAAATAGTGGAATAATTTTTCCGAATGATTTCTTTAAAAAAACACAAGTTACGAGGTTTCGTACAGATTTTGATCGAGTGCGCAGCACGAGAGACATGATGAGAACATATTCGTTAAAGCCGGAGAAGCTTTGATAAAAGAGAATTCACAATCATCCAATACAGCAGCCGACATTTTACTTTTTAGTTTCGAAAACTCTAAACACAATTGTAGGGAAGTACGAAGACCGAGCGCGTAGCGCGAGGTAAACTCAAAACCGAGCGCAGAGCGCAAGGTACATTTATTTTTGATCGCGAAGCGCGGGATCCGAAAGACGTGCGTCATAGGCGCGCTCAAACTTGCAAGCGAAGCGAGCTACGTGCTGTAACAATGTGAATCGTTCTTATCTACAAAAACTGAATTTTCCCATAAGATCACATGTTATTTTCAATCATTAAATTCTCGAGTTTGAGATTCTGTGGGATCACGAAAGTCAAACCATAGCTCAAGTAAGCTATAACAAGCGTTCTGTCAAAATTATGAGTGATCATCATTTTTATTAGTCTTATCCACCATACTCCCTTGATCATTTACTACTTTAGGCCTTTTGTTATCGCTAAGATCTCTAATATTTAATATTTTCTAGTACGTTTCTTCTTTTCTCGTTAACTGTGATGCGTTTTTCGTCATTCCACCAAGCATTACCAGACTATTTTCCTACAATCACAGTACCACACACTTCCGATGCACCCTTGAAGATGCTGTCTATAAGTATTATCTTTATGCAACCTCTACATTTTGATTACATTATCCCATCTTCCAACCATCTTTATTAGGCACTAAATATTTATCCAGCCTTTCACGATAGACTATTTGTACTTCTTGTTCATGCAGATTCTCTATTTTTACTCGCTACTGCTTTGATCCATTAATAAATCTTGAAGGAATGTATGGTATAAGAGGAACTTATTGAACTTCTTTATATTTCTAGTTTTGTAATGTACAGTTTTTAAATAAATGCTCTGAATTAAAATGATACAATTTTGAAACCTGCAAAATCAAATTTTCAATACGATTGAACTTGGAACCAACAATAACCCAGCGGAAGATTTACTGATCGCATCAAGCACGAGCCAAGTATGGACTGAGATTGGGATCCAAATCGACTATTAACAGCATTATTATTTATATAGTTAATTCTTGTCCCTTATCACGGAATCAATAGCAGTCAAGTTACACATATTTTTGAGATCATTGGCTTGCAGTCATGAACCATAATAGTTTGCCAAATCTCAACATTAACTCGATTATCCCAAGCTTTTTTCAACGATGGCTCCAGACTGGTGACTAATCTTGAGCCATTTCTTAGCTACTATTAAATTTACCCCATGTCAACAAAATTGCGTGATTGCGTAAATTGCTCTATGTACACTGCTTGATTATCCAACCATATAAATCATTTTAATCAGCAAAACTCATAACCTCTGCAACGTAGGTCATTACAGAACTAATAGGTCGGCGCTGCAATAACCAGATAGCATCATCGTCAACATCCAAGCTGGAACCTCCCACATATATGATACAGGCAATACAAATATATCAAGCAGGGCTGCTGAACATATATTTATTCTTCACGAAATAATCCTTAACTAGCCTATTACCATGAAATATTTGTGCATATATAACCAGAAACTGATTTCGGAAATATATGTCACCGAATCAATACCCCATATGGGATGATACAGACTCATTGCTCTTTTAGTAGAAATTACTTTTCCTCCAGTTATGTTTGGCTTGATGCACTTGGAGAAATAAAAGTTGGCAAGATTCGGTGGGTTGTTGGCACGTTTCCGTGCATGACCGACATTAGGGAGATATTCGATGCCACAGAGTAGGAATCTATCGATGCGATTAAACTATACTAGTGGTACGTAGCGTGAGGTGAACACAAAGAGGGATATGGATAGAAGGAGGCTTTAGAGGGCCAGGCGGTTTGGATGTCACTGCATAACGGCAGCCATTAAGATAACGTGGTCGAGGTGATTAGCTGGGTTAATTACCGCGAGACGAAGCCATGTCTGTACCTACATCCTGCATTTGGTGGCAAACAACAGTCTCCATCATATCCAAGATCTAACAACCGGGTCCTTAATTCAAGGATCATCTCCAATTTCAACATCGATTTCCTCCCAATGTGGGCACTATTCCGATTGTCTCTTCTCTCTAAAGCATATCTGCTTACGCTTTTCACCCTCTGCTATTTCCAGACCTCCTTGTCCCCACTGCATCTTCTCTACTAATTAAGATTTGCCAATTATTCGCTGGAGATGCACAAAAGCCGCACCTATTCTCCCCTAATGGCCAATTTAAAGCGGGATATAAATTCCTATTTAGTTCAGTTACCCTATTCTTCAGACGATTAGCAGCTTAGAAGTTAAGTGTTAGTTAAAGGAGAGATAAGGAAACAGTTAAGAAAAGGGAGAATTCAATTGACGTTTACCCGATTCGAATAGAATATAGGAAATGAGTAGAGCAAGGAAACGTTTTGAACTAGGACAGTTTCACTTTTGAAGGGAATAAGGGATGCAAGTTTCAAATTGCAATTGCTTCCATTCGTTCCAGTTCAGTTTTCCAATATGCCATGGAATAACAATATCCGGGGATCTTCTCAAACTACACTCTGTGCAAGGAATATTACCTTGTAGGTATTGGAAAATTATTGGTATAGGAAAATTGTGTGCACAATCAACTGAAAAGTTATTAGACAGCTTTCATTTTATATTATTATGCAGATATTATCAAATTTCTATCTTACGCTATGAAAAATTGAAATTCGAATATTTAATTCTGCAATGAGGATAGAGAAGCAGGTTTCATGAATAAGACCATTTTTTTCAACATGGAAGACATCGCAACACCTCATATTATTTATTCAATAAATACTCCCTATCTTTTCCTATTTCCCTTCATGAGTAATTTTCATTTTATAAGAGGGTATTCTGCGGACGAAAATTTGATCAAACATTATTGCAGAACGAAAAACAAAAAATCGTTTTTCGTTGAAATACTTCATGAAAATTTATTTATGAAGAGTGTTTGAAGTTAAAAAGATAATTCTAGTGAATAAGCTTGGATAGATCCTTTTTGTGGAAAATTTAATGAAGATAGGTAATTTTCAGCCTGGGCAATTTTATAATTCAACTGCATCAGGGTGGTGATTCGGCGGACGGTTTTAAATTCCTGGTCATTTCCCGGTTCTTCACGGTTAACTTTTCCCATTTTCCCGGTCAACTATAAGCAGCATACTTATGTCTGTCACAAAACGCAAACATTTTTTAAAATCATGACTATTTCTTTTCATAATCTTTTAATACAACGAATCGAACATTACAAAACCAATCATTTTTGTGAAGAATACTCTACTTTGTCATCGAAAAAAAACAACATTTTTTCACAAGAATTGGTACAGTTAAACTTCCAACTGAGAAAAAAAATTGCGATAATAAAAAGAATTGATTCCTAACAAAATATTTAATTCTTCAACCAAAGTGATGTATTTTCAAATACATCACAAAAACAAAACAAGAAAATAATTTTTCAACTAAAAAGATGAATATTTAACTGGAGCACTTCAATCTCCAACCATGAAGGTGAATATTCAAACAAGAAGATTATTTTCCAAATAGAAAGAATCATTTTATAAGAAAAAATATATTGTTTTAACAAAATGGTCGAATTTCAAAGTCGAAAAATAATTATTTCCAACCAAAAATGCAATCGTAATATTTTTAGTTTAAAAACCAAGAATAAGTGTTATGTACCAAAAAAAGCATCTCTAACAGAAGGAGTAGAATTTTCGAACAGATAAATTAACTTCTACTGGAAAAGATTATTAAACGAAAATTTCATTACTCAAATTTTAAATTGGGAAAGATTGATTTTCAATCAAACAAATAGATTTTTAACTCAAACTATGTAATTGCTATTGAAATAAGTCTAATTTTCATTTGAAAAAAATTACTCATAACAAAGAAAACTAACTTTCAACAAAAAAGAACTATCCTTCAACAAACAAAAAAAAGCTAACTGTCAAAGAAATCATTACATCTATACACAAAATGATGAAGAGTCAAATGAAATTAGAAATTTTTGACTAAAGTAGTTGAATTTTAGACCAGAAAGACGAATTTATAACTGAAATAATGAACATTTAACTAGAATAGTTAAATTTTTGACAAAAAATTAATTTTGAACCAAAAAATACAATTCTTCAACAGAATGGTTGAAATTTGAGGCATAAAAAGACAAATTTTCAACAAAAAAATGGAATAGTTACATTTTTAGCTTGGAAAATTAATTTCAAACCGAACATTCTTTAACTAGAATAATGTCCGACTTAAATGAAAAATGTTTAACTGAATAACTTGAATTGTTCACCGTAAAGAATAATTTTTGAAGAAAAATATTAACTTCTGAAGAAAAAGATGATTTTCTACAACAAAAAACTATTTTTCAACAAAATATGTGAAGTTCCAACGAGATAATTGAATTTTTATGTGAAAAAGAAGAATCTTCACCGAAATGTCGAATTTTCGACTAGAAAAGATCAATTTTCCACTAAAAATAAAACAGTTAAATATTCATTAGAAGTAATTAATTTTCAAAGAAACTGATGAATTTTCAGGTTTAATGATGAATCTTAGAATGAATAGATGAATATGAAGCAAAAAGATGAATTTTTGACCATTAAGAATATTTTTCTACAAAAAAAGCAAATTTCCCACGAAGTACATTCTCAAAGAAATAGTTTGATTTCCAAATTGAAAAATCAAAGTTCAACTGAATACTTGAATTTCCACCAAAAAAGGATAAAATGATTTTTAAAAAAGCAGTTTTAATTTCAACCAAAGGTGAATTTAGAATTGAATTAATGCAATTTTAACAAGGAAATTTGAGTTCCAACAAACAAGTTCAAATTTCAAACAAGTAGTTGACTTTTTAATTCAGAAAGGATGAATTTTCAATGAACAATGTAAACAAGCTTTCTATCATAATTCAGAAATATTTTGTCTTCAAAATATAGTACAGTCAATCTGTCAAGTTTTGTGGAAAAAAATACCATAAAATATTTTTTTGCTAAATCGCTAGGAGAGCATTCCAAAAACTCAACCTGAAAAATGCGGGATCGTTCAGGGGCGGGTTTTTGAGAAAACTCAAAAAGTTTTTAGATTTGATATATCTCAGAAATGGTAGGTTTTTGGAAAATTTGTGAAAGAAAAAAATGTTGGAGGAAATGTTTCCTACAACATCATCATTCGTTTGGCATGTTGCGATGAAAAGAGCAATTAGAGATGGCGCTGAAGTGCCAAAAAATCTGTTTCTCGCTTTTTATCACAGAAAACAATTTTTTATCGCAAAATTGATAACAAAAATCTGCCCGTTTCGCGGGCATATTCTCATAGCGCGCTGCGCGCGCGGCTCGCAAGTTTGAGCGCGCCTAGGGTGCGCGTCATTCGGATCCCGCGCTTCGCGCTCGATGATGTATTTACCTCGCGCT
>WSXT02030494.1:0-13747 GCA_011762715.2 Neuroterus valhalla | reverse complement strand
CCCCCTAGAGTCCCAGACCTAAAATTTTATGATTGAAAATAGTTCCATTTGATGTTTCAAGACACCGAAAAAAGTTTCACGCCCCTAGCTCTTCCGGTCACCCCGTTTTCTACCCCTATGATAAAAAAGAATCAAAAATATACTCAAAAAGTTCCCAAAGTCCTAGACCTAAAGTTTTATGATTGAAAATAGTTCCATTTGATGTTTCAAGATACTAAAAAAAGTTTATCCCCTCAGCTCTTTCGGAATCTCTCGTTTTCTACCCCTAAAATCCAAAAAAAAAATCTCGAATATACTAATAAAATTCCCAAAGTCCCAGACCAAAATTTTATTATTGGAAATAGTTCCATTTGATGTTTCAAGATACTAAATGACCGGGAGTTTAATTAAGAGCCGGGAATTTACTTGAAGAAAGTTTTGCAAATTTGTTGCTCTGTGAAATTTTTTTGGCTGCCTCAAATTTTTATAATTGAATTGATGGTAGGGGATTTCAGAAAATAATTATAGTTTTTTTTAAGGACAGGGAGTTTCAGTGGAGAAGTAGAATTTCGTTGGGAACAGGAAATATTTTACATGGAACGGGATTTTATTGAACTAATTATAATTCGGATTTAGAAGAGAGGAATTTCAAAAATTCGTTCCCGAAATTTAGGATTCGTCACAATTTTAAAGTCCCCTCATCTTTATTTCAAACAAAGAAAGTATTCTAAGCAGTCTTTAGAGTAGAAGTAGTATCCCGAAGAAGAAATATTTTTGAATGGTGATAGAAAACTTGTTTACATTGCTCATTGCAAATTCTTCCTTTTCGGGTAAAAAAATTCATTCATTGGTTCAAAATCCACCTCTGATTGAAATTGTAACTACACTTTGTTAAAAATCTTCGAGAATTTATGTACTTTGTGGGAAACTTTCCTTTTTTGGACAAAAATAATTCTTTATGGTTAAAAATCCATCTTTTTTATTAAAAATCATCTTTTCTTCTAAAGATTCATCATCTCACCTGAAAATTCATCAGTTTTTATTGGAAATGAATTGCTTCAACTGAAAATTTAACTGTTTCATTTTCATGGAAAATTGATCTTTTCTAGTTCAAATTCGATATTTCGATTGAAATTTGACCTTTCTAATTGAACTTTCAATTATTTTGTTGAAACTTCACATATTTTGTTGAAAAATCGATTTTTTGGGAGAAAACTATCTGTTTCTTTGGAAGTTAATATTCTTCTTCAGAAATTCTCCTTTAAGATTAACAATTCAAGTTATACAGTTAAACATTTTTCATTTTAGTCAAACATTCATCTTGTTGAAAACTCTTGATGTTTGCTTTAAAATTAATTTTTCAATCCAAAAATGTCACTAAACAATTTTTGTTTGAAAATTTCTTTTTTCATGGTTCAAATTTCAATCATTCTGTTGGAGAATTGTATTTTTTGGTTGAAAATTATTTTTTGTCAAACATTAAACTATTATAGTTAAATATTCCTCGTTTTATTTTAAAGTTAGTCTTTCTGGTTTGAAATTCAACTAATTCAGTTGAACATTTACAATTTCATTTAATTCTTCATCATTTCTTGTAAGAATTTGTTTAAAAGTTGTTTTTTCTGTTGAAAGTTAGTTTTTTGTGCTATAAGTAACTTTTTTCAACTGCAAAGGTAACTTATTCCAATTGAAATTTCCATAGTTTCAGTTGAAAATCTATTTGTTTAGTTAAACATCCTTTTTTCTCTAATTTAAAATTTGAGTAACAAAATTTTCGTTAAAGATTTATCTTTTCAGTAAAAGTTTAACTTTTTTGTTAGAAATCCATTTCTCTTTGTTATCGCAGATTAATTTTTCAAATTGTAAGTTTAACTGTTCCAATTTTTGTGAAAAAATGATATTTTTTTGTTGGAAATTAGAGTATTCTTTTTAGAATTGATTTATTTTGCAATGCTTGATCAGTCGCGTTAAAGGATATTCAGATTTAAATGAAAATAAATGTTAGTGGTTTACAACATATATAAATAATTCACTTCTAGTTGACCCTGTTACTGTCTCGCTCAGTTCCTACAACGCAGTACGCAAATTCGCAACGTACGTCGTGCGTTGGTGATAGGGTAAGTCCATTAAATGCGTTATCAATTTTAGCCTGTTTTTATACCCATTTCTCCCCCTTCCTCTTGCCAAAAGTACTCTATTCCTTAATACCCTTTATTCTTTGTTTTTTTTCTTTCAATATTTAAACTTTTAACCGAATCGTTAAATTGTCAAGCCAACAAGATCATTATCAACCAATCAAGAGGACTTCTCTACCATAATCTGTGAATTTTCAATCCAAAAGGAATAAATTTCAACAAAATAATTAGATTTTTTGTACAAAAAAGATGAATGTACCAAAATTGTTGGATTTTCAACAGAACACTCAAATTTTCAACAAAAGAAAGTTAAATTTCAAAGCTAAGAAGTTGGATTCATTACATAATAGTTTCATACTAAAACATACAATCTTCAACTGAAAGAGTTGAGTTTTGAAATAGATAAATATTGACTTTTATTGAAAAAGATAAATTGTTAACGAAAATTTGAATACTCAAATTTGGAATTGAGAAAATGGATGTTTAACTGAACAAATAGATTTTTCACTAAAACTATGAAATCTTCAATTGGAATAAATTAAATTTTCAGTAAAAAAAATTACTTATAACAAAAAAAATGCTGATTTCAACAAGAAAGACTAACTTTCAAACAAATTTTTACATTTTTACAATGAATGATGAAAAAACCAATGAAATTGTAAATGTTTAACTGAAGTAGTTGAATTTCAAAACAGAAAGACGAATTTTGAACTGACCCTTAACTAGAATGGTTCAATTTTTGACAAAAAATTAATTTTCAAACAAAAATAGAATAGTAACATTTTTAATTTGAAAACCCAATTTCAAACCAAGCATAGGAGTTTTATACTAAAACAAAGAATCTTCAACTGAAGGAGTTCAGTTTTCAAACAGATAAATTTACTTTTACTGGAAAAGATAAATTGTCAACGAAAATGTAATTACTCCAATTTCAAATTGAAAAAAATTGATGTTAAACTGAACAAATGAAGTTTTAACTAAAACTTTAGAATTCCCAATCGGAATAAGTGAAATTTTCAGTTAAAAAAATTACTTACAACAAAAAAAGCGAATTTCGCCGTAGAAGCTAATTTCAAAACAAAAAAAAAACTCTCAAATAAATGATAACATTTTTAGAATAAGTGATTAAAAATCAATGAAAATTGTAAATGTTTAAGTGGAGTAGTTGAATTTCAAAACAGAAAGACGAATGTTTAATTGAAATGAACCTTTAACTAGAATGGTTCAATTTTTGGCAAAAAATTAATTTCCAACCAAAAGATACAACTTTTCAACAAATTTGTTTGAAATTTGACCTACGAAAATAAAAATTTCCGAACAAAAATGGAATAGCAACATTTTTGCCTTGAAAAATTAGTTTCAAACTAAACATTAGAGTTTTGAACTTGATGAATGTTCGACTAAAATAAGAAATATTTAACTGTATGACTTGAATTGTTAACCGTAAAGAAGAATTTTTGAGGAAAAATAATAACTTCCAAAGAAAAAGATCATTTTCTACCAAAAAATCGATTTCTCAACAAAATATGTGAAGTTTCGACGAAATAATTGAATTTTCAATTGAAAAATAAAAATTTTCACCGGGTTATCCAATTCTGAACTAGAAGAGGTCAGTTTTCCACCAAAATTGAACCATTTAAGTTCCAGTTGAAGTAATTGATTTTCAACCAAACTGATGAATTTTCAGGCATATAATGATGAATCTTCCACGGGAATGGAAGTATTTTAAGTGAAAATATGAATTTTCAACGATGCATATTAATTTTTTACAGAAGAGGCAAATTTTCCATGGAGTTCGGGAATTCTAAAAAAAAGATTAAATTTCCAAATTCATAAATCAATGTTCAACTAAATACTTGAATTTTCACCAAGAAAGATAAATTGATTTTCAAGAAAGTGGTTACAATTCCAACCACAAGTGAATTTTGAATCGAAATAATGCAAATTTAACCAAAAAAAATTTATTTTCAACAAAGGAGTTCAAATATAAAAAAAGTAGTCGATTTCGAAACTAAAAAAAGATGAATTCGCAATGAACATTGTGAACAAGTTTTCTATTATAATTCAGAAATATTTCTTCTTCGAAAAACTTCTACTCTAAAAAGTGTTTGAAGTATTTTCTTTATTGAAAATTAGGAAGAGGGGACTTCGAAATTTTGACGAATCTTGAATTGGAGGAACGATTTTTTGAAATTCCTTCCTTCTAAATCCGAATAATAATTAGTTTGAAACGTTCCCGTTTCATGGAAAAAATTCCCTGTTCCATGTGAAATTATACTTCCTCACTGAAACTCCCTGCCCTAAAATAGAAACTATAATTTATTATTCTCTGAAATGTCCCTGACCCATATCAGATAAATGAGGAAAAGCAAATAAAATGAGATACATTTTTTCGAAAAAATTTCGATAATAATTCTTTCTGTATGTTTAGCTATCATTAATTCGATTATCAAACTTAAGCCATCTGTAAAAATCTCACAGAGCTAAAAATTTGCAAAACGTTTCTCTTATAATGGAAACAATAAAAAATTCTTCCTCTGAAAATCATATCAAAGGAACGTTACACTCTTTGAATCAAGTGATAAGATATCATTCTTATTCATAAGAAGAAAGCGCACATTTCTCGTATTTTTTCGGTAGAATTTTTGATAGTATAGGTTGAGTCAAGTAATTTTCTGGTTTTTCAGTCAAATTCTTGATCATTCTCCGCTTTTTTCCTGGTCAATAAAATTTTCGGTCTTTCCCAGTTTTCCGGTCAAGTTGCCACCAGCTTGATTGAAACGGAAAGAGAAGTTTTCAACAAATTAGTTCAATTCCAAACCAATCGATTGATTTCCAACATGAAAGTAAATTTTGATTCAGGATAAATGAATTTGCAACAAAATAGTCAAAATTTGAACCAGAAAATATAAATTTTTAACTAAAAATGGGATCCTTGAATTTTCTAGTTGAACAGTTCATTTTTAAACAAGAAAGAGAAACAAATTTTCAACCTGTGTAACTCAAGCAATAAGGATGAATTTTTTGTAAATAGTTAAGTTCTAATAGTTTCATAATAGTTCTCATAAAAAAAATCTGCCCGCCACACGGGCACATTTTCATCGGGTCGTGCGCGTTGCTCGCTTCGCTCGCAAGTTTGAGCGCGCCTACCAAATGATTAATTTGTTCTATGCGAAAAAATCAATTTTCAACTGGATTGTTGATTTTTCAACTACAAGAGATTAATTCCAAACCAAATACGCAATAATTAAATATTCGGCTGGAAAATTAACTTTTAGCCGAAAAAAAACAAGTTTTCAATACAATATGTAGTCAAATTTGCAACGAAAGAGATGAATCTTTTGCCAAAGAAATTCACGTATTTCAGATAGTTTAACTTTCAACCAAATAGTTGAATATTTTACAGGAAAACTCAGTTTTCAAGAAATTAGTTGCAGTTTCAAGAAATAATTAGGTTTTTAACAAACAGTATATTTTCCAATCCATCTTTGTAAGTTTCAAACGAAGAATAAAAAAGTGGGCTTTTGAACAACAACAAAAAAAAACTTTGAGGCACTAATAGAGAAAATACGAAAAAAGGGGGAAAAAGGAGAACCCTTGAACAGAATTTTCAAACACAGTAGAATAGAAGAAAAGATGTAAAGTCTGCTATTCCTTCCTAAATGTTTTTTATTGAAAATGAAATGGTCATCATAGGACAAAGAGTTATCATTATTTTTAAGTTACATAACTTGCTATCAGATAACAGTGTCCTGGCGTCCTGTTTCGATCTCTTGATGCTACAATCTATTTCACGTCACATGTGTTTCAGACATTTACATACATGTATCATTCTTTAACTTTTGAATAATGTAATTGTGCTGTGTATCGTTAATACACAAAATTTGGTGTATAATTCAACCTCATAATTATCAAAAATTGTATCCATCTCGTAGTGTGAATATATCATACCCCATTCTTCTACCCTTATCGAGGAAGTCAAGGAAGTAATAAATTCTTGTTAAGTGTCCCATAAAGTGTAAGTGGCTGATGAAGAAACTGGACGGAGGCGCTCATTAATTTAGCATTGGTTAACCTGTCTTTCTGATCGAACTTGATGCCAACAATGTGATTAGTTGTTGAAAGACCACTGGAATGCGATGTGCAAACACTCTGTGGGTTGCCTCGAGTGCAAGTTGTTTTGAATTGCATTTGAGCGTCTTGGGTGCAGTAAACCACGAGTCCAGTTTCACGAGTCGTGCCTTTCGTGGCATTGACATCAACTACAAGCTGTGACTGCACCGGGAACAAATATTGTTACTAAATCTGCAACGGAGCATTTAGTCGCCTCAGGTTTACTCTACTCAGAAGCACTCTGGCTGAAGGATGCCAAACATTATACACTGTTTCATATAAGGCAGTTTCAACATCAGCATTCATTTTTTATTCACCATGCCGCACACTGATAACATAGCCGACTTCTTCCTTCTCAACTACTTTGTTGCCGTTTCAGAGTCATTAGGAGTCAAAAACTTTCCAAACAGAGCATGTATTAAGAAAAAAGTCCTCAGTACTATTGGCAAAGGAAACATCCACCGCGGTCAAAGAGGCGCTGCTGTATCAAAACAAACATGGCTGCCTATGGGATTTAGCATGCATATGATTAGCATTTGTCTTAACACGTTTATTCAAGTAAGGTATAATTTAAATATGATAAAAATGTTTCTACTCTCTGATTCGAAGGTAAAAAAGCGATCAATTCTGGTTTTATGACCGTGTATGGAACGACTTACAAAGGGGAAGATAGGATTGACATATTTTCACTGTGCTGAAATGCAGAGAGCAAACTAGTATTTGTTGATCAGTTACTTGTATCTTGAGTCGTTTCAACCATTCGGAACGTTTATCAAAAACAATGCTTTCTCCAACAATATTCTTTACTCTAACAGTACCACTGCCAAATTTTAGTACTCCATGGGAAGTCAAATAAGTGTTGATATTTTTTTTTGGAGTCACAATTGACAGCACAGTACACATTGCATTTGTGAGTAACGTTTCCCTTTTTATGGTTACAGGAGGATTCCATTTTTAAGATTTTATAATAACTTAATAAACTTCTTATGTACTTCTAACTGATTAATCTGATACAAAATGATATATTATCGCGTTATTTGAGTGCAACACGCATTTGAAATGGCAAAAAACAAATAATTAGAGGTATGAAGGAATAAAAAACGGTTGTCAACGAGGATGGATGTGCGGCGGGGGGGGGGGGGGGGTTTATGGATGGCCCCTAGCAATAAAGAACGACATACGCTGTGGGTTTGCGTACTGCGTAGAGGGAACTAACACAGTGAAGGAGGATAGAGTACACTTTACTTTCCGATCGTCACCGTTTCACCGGGAGCGTCACACAGTGGGCTAGATTCCGAATCTAGGAGGATAAAAGTAGTGATGTGATATTTATTCTACAAAAAAAATGAAAGAACCCAATCCTTTGGTTTTCGAGGTTGCTCAGTCGATTTTTAACGATATTTTTTCTCTTTACTGAATAATAAGGGGTTGAGGGGGTAAGGAAGGGTTGAAATCCCAAATGGCAGTGGAAAAGGGGTAAAAATCTGAGTTTTGCTTCAAAAATATCAATCTCCATGTTTTTGAAGTCCCTAGATCCATTTTTGTGGATATTTTTGCTATCAAATGAGTATTAAGGAGTAGGCGCATGGATATCGTGAGGCGCCACAGTGGTTCGAAGTCCCAAAAAGCTGGCCAAAATTCGAATTCTCGATATTCCACTTCGTTCGAGTACCCGTATAATATTTTAGGGGTCACTGATTTCGGAACTGGAGTAAGAAATCCAAAATTGAAAAACAGTGAACCCAAAATGGCGTATATTTTTCTAAAATTTGCCATGCGTATACTTGAAAATGAGTATTGAGGGGTTTTTGGGGTCGCTGATATCAAAAATGAAGTCAAGAATTCAAAATTCAAAATTTGTCACATTTAGTGAGTTTTTGGTGCGAAAAGTTTGTGCGACATGGAAAAGGCTCGTGAAGGTGGGTACATTAGGAATGAATAATGAGATATGTATAATTCGCAAACATGTTAACGATGTATGCGACGTATTGCAGGTGAAAAATTTATCTTCTTTTGTATCCGATTTAGACGTTCACGTAGAGAATCCTTTTGTTCCTGCAAGGTCTAGTGTCGAGATTTGTTGTTTTTAAGTAAATGCATGGCAAATTTTAGAAAATATCCGCCATTTTGAATTTTGGATGTTCGACTCCATTTTTGAAATCAGCGCCCCCAGATATTCCTTAATACTCATTTTCAAGTCAATGCATGAAAAATTTTAGGATAATGTCCGCCATTTTGAGTCTGCCATATTAAATTTTGGATGTTTGACTTCATTTCCGAAACCAGCGACCCAAAAAACCTTATATGTGTACTTGAACGAAGTAAAATACCGAGATTATGATTTTTGGCCAGATTTTTGGGATTTTGAACCACTGTGAGGCGGTAGAAGGGATTTTGAGTTTGGCTGTGAATAATCCTATAAAGCGCGCGCTGTTACGAGTACTTGAATTTACTAATAAAATTCAAACTAAACAAAACTACACTTTCAACTTTCAAAGGCATATTTAGTAGCATGCTGATGTAAGTAATCAGAGTCGCTTTGAATGGTCCAAGCTGGCCTTTTTTTTGTGGCTTCGTTTCATGTTGATAAAAGAAGCTTTCAGTTCTATTTTGCAGATGCGGGTATCAATCAATAGTCAAATTCGAGAAGTTAATAACAATCGACGTGCGTTAGAAGCTTTACGTCGAAAGCATAGAAAAATAGAAATACTTCATAGTATTTATAACAAGTAAATAAAAATCCAAAAAAACGGACAAAGTTTAGAATTGCGCGAGAACATTGAATAAAATTTGACTTGTCAAGTAAATAAATCTTCTTTTATCGCAAAATAATGTACAAGACGACATCGTTAAAATTTCACCAGCAAATAAAATTTTCTAGACAATGAATCATGTACGCAACAACTTCCTCAACGCGAGGAGTGTAGTGGGCGACTACTATTGACTATATGTACTATACTATAGGAACTATTGAAATGTGTGTGGTAGTCGAACGAGTGTCGTGTTTCTACAACGTCGCGAACGAACGGGTTTTTTGCGTCTGCCCGACACTGGATACGAAAAATGCAAACGATCACTTACGCGTACGTGCGCGTACGTTGCGCCTGCAATTTTCAGGAGCAACGACGTTGCATCGTCGCGTCGCGTAGTAGCCGTGTAGCACGTGCATTGTGCATAGAAATTTCTCGGACGAATCCTCTACCCAGAACGGATACGAAACGCTGACAAATCGATTATTCTTCTCCAGGGGAGGTCCTTTCCATTTGCAGGTGTACGAAAGAGACAATCATCTCAACAAAGGGTTGTAGAAATTAATTAATTTTTTATTCATCATCTGAACAACCTTTCTATTTGAGTTGACGCAAGAGCAAAGACCCAAGCAACAGTATTATCTTAATCGTTGAAATTGTTCAGTGGAATATCTCAAATTCCTGGAAATTGAAAATAAAAACCAACACAAAAGAAGGCAATCTCTTCCTTTTCTTTTTTGTCCTTTCTTATTTTTATTACTCCCAAAACATAATGCAGTAAAAGATTGGAAATATCAAACAACGTTTTAGTGCTCACTCAACACCCTTTTCAAGGTAGGAAATCCTTTAACAGGTCGGATATTTCAAATGTCATTGTGTTGTGTTTTGGAAATAATAAGAATGAAAAAGGACGAAATAGAAAAAAAATCTTATATTCAGCGGTAATAACAATTGAAAAATGTGAGTATCGTGCTTAAAATTTGGACAAGAGCTCGAAATTTATGAGGACACGTCTGCTCAGCACATTTGAGCTTTTTCTTTGTTTAAATAGTGCAATTTTATCAATTTATTTCGAACCTAAATGAGAACGGGACTTTGGAGCCTGAGGTATGGTAATATTACATGAATTGCATTATTTAAACAAAATGAGAATTTAAGTAGGCTGGACAAACGTGCCCTCTTGTATTTTGAGTCTTTTTACGAAATATAAACACAATGCTTACGTTTTCGAAATTATAGCGCTACCGAATATGAACCAGGTATCTGATCACGTGACATTTACATGCCCTTGAGATGTAATATCTAGATACCAAACTTCACGATCCCATACCAGCCAAAAGTCGCGTTTTTTTAAACACAAGTAAGTAAGAAATTTTCAACTTTAATTATCTTGAATCGCTCCGGAAACATTGCATTCTTAACAAAGTGAATGAAAAAATGTCATCCCAATGAATTAATTTTCAAGCCAAAAAGATTGATTTTTAGTAAAGATACAATAATTAAATTTTCAACACTGTTGTTCCACTTCCAAACAAGAAGTCAAA
Source organism: Neuroterus valhalla (assembly GCA_011762715.2). NCBI lineage: Eukaryota > Metazoa > Arthropoda > Insecta > Hymenoptera > Cynipidae > Neuroterus > Neuroterus valhalla. Next base: position 3,226 of record WSXT02030494.1, on the reverse strand, counting down.
TTTTATATAAAAAAATTAATTCCAAAAAAAATGTAATAGCAGATATTTGAACTAGAAGATTTTTCAATTTTGAATCATAAAAACTTGTAATCAACAACATGAAATTCATTAGCACAAAATAGTTGAATCTGTAGTTGAATTGAAAAAATTTTCAACCAAACATCTGCATTTGTTACCAGCAAAATCACTTCCATTCCAAAAAGACCGGTTTTCATCAAATTAAATGAATTTTCAACAAAAACGTTGAATTTTTGACCAGAACAGACACATTTCCGTAGAAAATAGAATATATCATTTTTCAGATAAAATTTATTTTCAGTTAGAAAAAAAAATCCGTATAAAAGTTATCGAGTCTACAGATTACAGACTACAGACAGACAGACAGCTCCGTAAAAATCGTTTTTTCGGACTCAGGGTGTCTCAAAACGTGGAGATTTCATTAAATCCGTGAAATTTATTTTTCGTATAAAACCAATACCTTCTCATTCAGAATAAGGATGTAAAAATAATGATTTCCAACCAAAAATGGAATAGTAACACTCCTAATCCGAAAACCCAATTTCAAACCAAGCATAAGAGTTCTATACTAAAACGAAGAAACTTCAAGTGAAGGAGTTGAGTTTTCAAACAGATAAATACACTTCAACTGAAAAAGATTAATTGTCGTCGAAAATTTGACTACCCAAACTTGGAATTGCAAGAATGAATGTTTAAATAAACAAATGGATTTTCAACTAAAACTATGGAATTTTCAATTGGAGCAAGTTAGATTTTCAGTTTAAAAATTATTTGTAACAAAAAAGAGCTAATTACAACAAGAAAGGAAAACTTTGAAACAAATTATAACATTGTCACAATAAATGATGAAAAATCAAATAAAATTGTAAATGCTTAACTGAAGTAGTTCAATTTTGAAAGAGAAAGACGAATTTTTAGCTGAAACGAACCATTTACTATAATGGTTCAATTTTTGCCAAAAAAATAATTTTCAACCAAAAAATAAAATTTTACAACAAATGGGTTGATATTGGACCTATGAAAATAAAAATTTTCAAAGAAAAATGGAATAGTCACTAAAATGAGAAATGTTTGCCTGTATAACTCGAATTGTTACCCGTTAAGAATAATTTTTGAAGAAGAATATTAACATCCAAATAAAAGGATAATTTTCAACCAAAAAAACATTCCTAAACTAAATATGTGAAATTTCAAAGAAAAAATGGAATTTTCAATTGAAGAAGATAAATTGCCACTGAATTATCGAATTTTGAACTAGAAAAGATCAATTTTTTTACCAAAAATGAAACAGTTAAATTTTCTGTTGAAGTGATTGATTTTCAACCAACTGCAAATAGGAAAATTTTTGACGAATTACATAAATTCTCAAGGAAATAATTTATTAAAAATTACTCATAACAATAATAACTAACCTTTAACAGAGATAAACTAATTTTTTACAAATTGTTACATTTTCAAACAAAATGGTGAATTTTCAAACATAAATCTAAATGCTCAACTGTAGCAGTTGAATTTCAAGCTAAGAAGACGAATTTTTAACTAAAGAAATTAATCTTCAAGTAGAATAATTGAACTTTTTACCAAAAATTAATTACCAATCAAAAAATAGAGCTTTTCAACAAAATAGTTGAATTTCAAACTACAAAAATAATCATTTCCAACCAAAAAGTGGAATAATAACGTTTTTGGCTTCGAAGATTAATTTTGAAGCGTAACTAAGAGTTTTTTACTAGATGGATTTTCGACTAAAACAATAAATATTTAACTGTTTAACTCGAATAGTTGACCGTTAAGAAGAATTTCTAGACAAGTAAGGAGAATTCATTTTCGAAGAAAAAGATCATTTTCTTCCAAAATATCGATGTTGCAACAAGAGATGTGAATTTTCAACGAAATTATTGGATTTTCAATTCAATAACAATTTTAAATCCAAATGGTTAAGTTTTTAACTAGAAAAGATCAATTTCCCACTAAAGATGAAACAATTAAATTTTCAGTTGAAGAAGTTGATTTTCAACCAAACTGATGAATTCGCAGGTGAAATGATGAATCTTCAACTTAAATGAATGTATTTTATGCAAAAGGGATGAATTTTCAACCATAAAGAATTAACTTCGAAGAAGACGACTTTTCTGCATAGTACAGAAATTCTCATAGAATTAGTTTCATATCTAAATTCAAAAATCAATACTTAACTGAATACTCGAATTTTCGCCTCAAAAAGATGAATTGACTTTTTAAGAAGTAGTTAAATCTTCAACCAGAGGTGAATTTTGAATTAAATATAATACAATTTGAAGAAAAAAGTTCCAAATAAAAGAGTTTAACCGATTTTTTTAAATTACTCTCTTTTAATCTGAATCACAATTCTAATATCATAAGTTAGATACATATAAGCTTAAAAAACTCACGGAGCAACAAATTCGCGAAAGACAATTCTTGTTATAGAAAAAAATAGAAATTCTTTTTCCCATAAAGAATAGATATATATAAAAAATTCCAGAATCAGACTAAAGGAAATTTACATGTTTCAATAAGCAAATGATAATATCTCTTTCCGATTCATAGAAAGATAGCGGTAATTTTTCGTATTTTCATGGTAAAATTTTGATTTGTCAGATTAGATCAATTAAATTCCCGGTTTTTTATATGGATTCCTGGTCATTTTCCGGTTTCCCGGCCAAGTCGCCACCCTGGAGATCTCTTTCTGGTTTATAAAAAGAAAGCGGACATTTCACGTATTTTTCCGGTAAAATTTTGAATAGTCTAGGTTAATTTAAGTAATTTCCCGGGTTTTTAATCCAATTCCTGGTCATTTCCCGGGTTTTCCCGGTTTCCCGGTCAAGTCACCACCCTGGTAATTTAGTGTAATACGACTACCTCAGTACCATTTCCAGAGTGTCTCTCTAGAATCCACGGATTTTCTAAAAAGTTTTATTTGTTGATCTTATTTGAAGCTCTAGGAATCTCTGGAGTCCATTTTCTTGAGCCGGTTTCACCAATTATCGCGCAGATACAACGTTTATGGCGAATGTTTGCAGAGTTTATCTTCACACCCTCGGCATAACCCTGGAGTCCCTAAAGATCGCACCCTAACTTTTTATATCGGTTGCGCGAATACATGCGCATTTACTCACGGAGAAAAAAAATCCATTAAAATTACCGAAAAGTCTGTAACTATTACAGATTTCCTATGTTAATATAGTGA
>WSXT02030483.1:0-13747 GCA_011762715.2 Neuroterus valhalla | reverse complement strand
AACGTGGAGATTTCATCAAATCCGAGAAAGTCAATTTTCACATAAAACCAATACCTTCTCATTCAGAATGAGAATGTAAAAAGTTCACGGAATCCCGCAACGAAATTTTTTGTATATTGTTTGGTGCACATTTAGTGGCAGAAACATCTGAAATTTGGCTGCCGATTTCTGCCTATGTGACTTTTATTGATTTTTTTAGGTGTGAAAATTTGTCATACGTAGTAAGACGAATTTTGCAAAAGCACTTTAGAAGTATTCTATCACAAAAAATGTAACTACCTCTTTTTAGAGTGCAGCTTCATGTTTTGCTATAATTATTGTTCCAGATTCAGGTGACACGCTTGGTCTCCCAAGAAAAAGAACATTTTTTATCTAGCTTATCAATCAAATGTAAGAATCACTGATAAAATTTCTGACCAGAATACGAATTATGAGATTGATGAAGATCATCTACTTCTTTTTTACTTCACTTTGAATTCTTTTTCGCAAAGTGGACGTGAAATTCGTGATGAGCATTCTTGTAACACCAAAATGCTTAATTTCATCGAAATCCATCTGTTATACGCAGAGTGTTTATTGGATCCGCCATTTCGTTTTTGAAATTCCGATTTTAGATTCGTAATCAGCAACCCCGAAAACCCTATTATACCAATTTTGGAGGAATAAAAAAATTTATTGAACATAGTCGACCGCCATATTGGATCCGCCATTTTGCTTCTTAATTTTCGAATTGGATTCGTAATCAGCGAACCCGAAAACCTCCAAGTGAGAAAATTTGGCCCATTTTATAAACATTTCCTGCTTGCGGACAGCATTTCGGGATTTCGTCTCACTGTGCTGCAGAAGGGAAGTTGGGACCAGCGGAAGGAGAAGGTTTGCTTTCATTTCACCGGAAAGGTCGTGGGATGGGCCATCGGCTCCTTCTGCCGCTTCAACTCACCAACGGCCAATGGCATCTACCCAGTGCCTTTACAGAAGGGCATGAGTAGTTTCTTCCTTAAACACGTGCCAGTCTTCATCCGCTGACGAGATAAACAACGTTGACAATATGCCCATCGAGCAATATTTCCGTCATTGTTGTTACCACTCTCCCCTGACTTTGGTTGGTTGAAAGTTAAACTAACAATTCCACACAGTAACACCTTAACTGCATTCAAGTATTTTAACTGAATATTCTAAGAAAAATATAATAGGATAGTCTTTTTTATTCTGTTAATTTATTATTTTATTATTGATTACATAGTTAAGTACTTAAACTATATTATGTATTACATATAAAACAATTTATAATCAACACTACATTTATCACGTGTTTTTAATTAAATTATATCAAATTTCAAATCTATTGAACACTCTATCATGATCATTATAAATGATTATTATTGTTTTTGATAATGATATTTAAAAAACATCCGTATTGCTCTCATGTAAGTCATAAGTAATATTTTGGAATCCCAGTCATAGATGATATTGGGTTGGCAAGTGCATTGAATATCTCCATACAAGTGGGAATGAATGGATGGACACAGCTGCGATTCGAGTAAGTTTTTTTTTTGAACAAATGAAAACACGCAAAATGTCGCAAGTCAGGCTTAAAGTAAATATTCTAGTGAACAAAATGTCACCTTGTTTCTTCATTTGGGGATTGATGCTTTTGATTTTTGCTCTATTGGAAGAACTTGCCGGCAAAGAGAGTTGTTTCATTCGTAGGAGAAAATCCTTAGGGGAACCTCAAGTGGTCGGAGAGGCATGACCAGTGTTGCAGGAAAACCCATTTGGTGTAGACATGCCGGAGACTGAAATGGAACGGAGGCAATAGAAGACACTTCATATTCTTCCTGATTTCTGTTTATTTTTCGAGAAGCACCTGTTGAATGTATAAAGCTCTGTGGAACTGCTACTCCCATTACTTGCTAGGCCAGTGCACGGATCTACTAAAAATCAAATTCTCATCGTTCTAGCGCTGAAGATGACGATTTCTTAATAGTCTATTCCGGAGTTCTCCTGCAGTACCATACAGCTTATACGTAATATGGTGTACCTCCAAACACTCTACCTCTTCAGGTGTAAGTGGTCTTGATTCTCCGGTACGCATGTTGAATGCTGACAATTGATCGCTTATATTATATAATGCACGAATTTCACCAAGGTACTTCATTGCAAAGAATTCACCGTTTCTGTTTTTAAGTATAGTATAGACGTGCATATCTCGCACAATGCTAAAGCGTTGAATAAACCTAGGATCATCTATTACTACTTGCACAAGCTCCATTTTCACGGGAAAGAACCAATTATCAAATTTCAATTCTCGCATAGTACTCGGAATTTCTGAGGGGGGTTTCCTTTGACTGCTTGAAATTGATTCGCCAGCCTCTGTGAAAGCAAAGAGTAATGGGTTATTCTATGTGGCAGGTTACCCGTTAGAAGGCGCAACCTATTCCTCTTTTCTTATTACTATAAAATGGACTAGTTTTCTATAAACTTAATAGGATAAAAAGGTTACAACTCTCAAGTCACTTATGCAAGAAGAAGTAAATATCGCTGCATTCCTATTACGGAAATGTAATACCAGAAATCCTGAGGTCCCTAGAGATGTGTCCTGAATTACTTTCGATGGTGCAAGAGCTATTTGCGCATCCGATTCTTTCCACCTAAGTTGACTTAGAATGTAAAAAAATGCACCCACTATTGAACTGTTACTCCGAACTTGACTATTCCGAGTCACCCAGCTTATTTTATTTATTACGAGAAGCGGAAGATGGTTGACTCGAATCAGCCACATCCATAGCGACAGTAATTCTTTCTGTGTTATTTCTTTTCTCTTCTGAAAAATCTACCGCAAATCAATGTCCTCAAGAGTTACATTCATTCAAGCGTCTGTGGACGATTTGTTTCTTTTTTGGTTTTTCAACGTAGGGTGACTGTTTATTGGGGCAAATGCTTTTTTCCACCTTCCCCAATTTCAATTCGAAACGTTTTCTTGTTTGTCGAAGTCGTTCCGTTCTTCAGAATCATGCCCATTATTTTGAAACGAATAATTTTCTACGTAATGATGAATTGTATGCTTTTTCCAACAAAAACCATAAGGGACAAGCAGTGTGCAGGACACCGTTTTGGGTTGTTGCAACTCACGGTAGAGCGGTTTTCCAATCTAGCATAATCTCAATAACTACGGAAATTCTCTACTCGCTCATATTTTTTCACATTCTCATCATTTATGATTGAGAAAGTTTTAGAATCGTTTGAAAGTTCACATCTTGAATTTTCAACGGATCTCCGCGTTGAAGGACCCCCTGAAGCCAAAAATCATGTTTTAGCGATGGTGTCTGTCTGTATGTCCGTCCGTCTGTAAACATGATAACTCAAGAAAAAATGAACGGATCAAATCGGTCTTTGATACATTTGTTTTTGGTATAATAAACAGCGAATGCGATTTCTCTTGTAAAGGTTTCTCTGATAATAAAATCACATATGAAAACTTCCGTCAAAAGTCGAGCGTGAAGCGCGAGTTCAACGATGAAAATGTGAATGTCCATGTCGAGGGACAAGGAATTCGCGAGATACCGTTTGAAGTTGGTGCGACTTACATTTACGGTAGAGTGGTGTCGCACTGTCCTCAAACTTCACCTAAATCTCACGAGCTAGGAAAATGTTTTCAACGCTGGTCTCTCTTCTGACTCAACCATCACTATAAATCCTACTAGAATAATAAACGAGTAAGGTACTATCTTGACACAATAACCTTGAATAAGATACTTGAAACAAAGCACTTGATCGCCTTATCTCTGAGGCGTGCGAATTATTTAAAATTGTATGCGAACAAGAATGTGTGAGAATCGAACTTTATTAGCTAAAGCAGGCCTATCGTTGAAATTCTTGTACCGGCTAATTGAACATTAGAGGGGGATATAATCAAACGCGATAACGAGCTTCAGGACGCTCTAATGATTTTTCATTCGATCGTCTTCTGCTGGTGATTGCAGTCGAACCCGCGCCACACTCTACGTACCCTGAGGGAATCGGAGAGGTATGATTGTGTTTGATTTCATTGTAAAGTGATGAGTTTAGTGAGCTGATGTTGAAAATTGGGTTTTTCTATTGATTTTTGAATAGTGTGGCGTGTTTAATAAGCAATTGTGCTTAATAACTGTCCAAAATCAAGAGGGAATCATAGCCAGGAATTCATAAATGGTCTCAACTTCGGGGAATTCCATCTATCGTTTGTCGACCGTGGATCTAAGGGAAACCTTCTCGATGCAAATTGCATCACGCAGATGCAACCTTATGAGAAATTAGGAAATTGGCTTCCGGCTTGGAAAAAGATTTTCCCGCTCGTTCTCTACCGCATCGCTCTGAGTGTTGGCTTGGTTATCGTTTGGTTCTCCATCTTAAGTCAACGATCGACAATGCGTTCTCCTCAAATGATCGGATCTATGATAATTACCTCTTTTTCTTGGCTCATTGAGACCTATTATCATGAAAATTGATTCTCGTAATTTTTATTCTATTCTATTTTTGTGTATATACATTGATTTATATTGCTGACTCTATATTGGATATATTACATGAATTGGATTGAACTCTTTGATTAACCGTTTAAATTTATCCTAAACTGTCCCTTTTTGATCTTCTCGATTTCGTTCATCCTGTTCATCCCTAATTTATCTAAGAATCATAGAATTATTTTTTTAAATTTTGTATTGAATTTAAAGTAAACACTTATTTCCGGAAGTAGGGGAATCGTTACATCTCTTTTCCGGTTATGATATAATCAAAATGTCAAGGAAAACCAAATGCGCCTTTCAGATCAATCGTAATAGTTTGTGTAAGTAGGGTCTAGTAATTTTACCCCTGACCCCCGGTTAAGTAACGCTGATCATGATTCTACCTGAATGCTGCCGAATAGATCAAATGTGGATATATACTTCTTTTTTTCTGAATTTCTAAGATGTTTCAAATTAAATACTTGAAATAAATAATCTTCGCGCAATATTTCTTTCCTATTTCTGTTTAGATTAGAAAAAGTATATTTTTGTAATGCGAAAGAGCAGCTGGCACGCCGTGGAATATGTGAGGTATTTATTTCTGCTTCACTTCATTTTTTCATTGTTTTTCGAACCCATTTTACCTCGATAAGAATAAGAAGAAGAAGCAGGAGAACGCTTCTTACGGCTGTTCTTTTCCCCATTGGACTGTGAACTCAGTTCTGAAGCAAGAAATGGATTTATTATATTAATGGAAAAGCTGCGAAATTCCTTTTTCTTCGTCAAATAATTAATTTCATACTCACGGATAGAATCCAAAATAAGAAAGAAAGTAAAGACGAGGGTGCAGAGGCTCCTCATTTCGATCAGATGAAGGAGAAACAGATTGAAAAACAATTTCCGAGAACATGTAGTGGATGTTGTAGTATATATACATATTTGAATGTACTGTTCTGAGATATTTGAGTTTCCCCCTTCTCGAGCACAGTTCCGACACATCTTACTATGTAAGCTTGTTTTTATGGAAACTTTCCATGATCATCAGTTAATTTATCTGTATGTGCGTGAAATCCTTGCACGTGTCTTATATTTTTAACCTTGAAGAACTCAGGTCAACGAATAAAATATTAGAATCTTCCAAATTTTTGCGACATTTTTTATACTATTTAAAAGTGGTCCATTATCAGTGAAAAAAAATTGATAGGTTATTCTTTAAAAATTGGTACTGGTTTTATGTAAAAATCAACTTTCGTGCATTCAATGAAGTATTCACGTTTTGAGACTCACTGAGTCAGAAAAAACGATTTTTACGAAGGTGTCCTGTCTGCCTGTAGTCTATAATCTGTAGAGTCAATAACTTCCGAAAGATGATCATATTAGATTGTTCTTCGGCAAGCTTTTTAGGGCACAGAACGAAAGTAAAAGTTCATTGACCAGCCTTTTTGGGCCAATGTTTCTGGATTCATCCATCAAAATAGCTTCCAAAGAATTGAAAATTGAAAATTTCCGTTCAAACTATGCAAGGTGCAAAAAACTGTCACAGACCAAAATTATCCAATTTTAAAAGATCTGAAAACTTTTTTGAGACCACTTTTTTACCAAGATGCATAGTTTTAGTGTGCATCGTGAAAAATTTTGCCAAAAATGATCAATTCCATTTTTCAGCAAATCTATGCGAGATGCGAGAAAAATGAAAAGTATAACAATTGTTCACTTCAAAAAAATCTACAAATTTACTGTTGATTAGACAGGCACACAAAGAAGGTGATGTCCTAGAAGGTAGACCCAACCTATGATAAGTTATTGGATAATCAAATTCAGATGCTCCAAACTGTGAGGTAATTCTTACCGAAAAATAATTTCTTCAAACCCCAAGAACTACCCCCTGCAGAGGGTTGAATATAATATTGCAGCATTTTCCGCTTTTGTAAGGCATGGTAAATAACTTTTTTCATTAGAATTATGATGTGGGCCATTCAATAAATATCCAGCCCATTTTGAGCACTTTTCCTACCTCTTGTAAAAAACCACTCCTATATCAGGATGATTGTTTTAAAAAACCAAAGCCTACCCACTTCGGAGTCTGGATTAATACCAATGCTATTGAGAAAGTTCGCCGTGTTAAATTTACATGATTTTTCTTTCCCTGAGTCTGCAGGGAGGCTGAACGTTCAAATGCTCTGGATCACAAGGCCTTACTTCTGCACCCTGGTAAGATTCACCGTAATATACGGACATCCGTGTGCCTGCTCAACTCCAGATTCAATGACCTCTTTTTCAGGTCGGGAGTCATCGGGGTGAAATCTGCGGACATCTGGTTTCAGAATCAGCTGTTTGATGCAGTATCTCTAAAGGTACCAGGATTCCTGAGGATCCGGCGGACGTGCTGCTGTGTCTGGCTCTCAAAAACCTCACCCTGCAGACAGAGTTCTGGGAAGTTTTCCCCAACAGGCAGCCAAATAGATCGTCAGGAAAGGTCCAGTTTATTGCTCAAAGTATACCAGAAAAGGCAATCAGGGTCTTTGAGGCTCTTGACTACTGATCTCGTTGAGGTATAAGTGGGGTTTCCTCTAGGTTGGCCCCACATAGCTTCGCAAGGGACTCAGGAGCATTGGAATATGAACTGAATCATCTGATCAATGTCTGAAAGGAATCTTAATGATGCAGATAAACTTGCACCATTGCGAAGGTGCCTTGGTGGTTCTAATCAAGCGTGTGGCTGTCGTGCAGACAGGCATGGCCCTAAACCAAAAACCGTGGTTGAACCCGGAAGGATTCAGTGGCTAAGGAGGATCTGGCTCCACGTAAAAGAGGTCACGCAAAAGATAACCTTGAGCATGTATATCTGTCAAAGGTATGGATGCAATATTGTTGCCTGAACTCTGCTCTAGATATCTTGCCTTTATTAATGTTATTATTGGCTAGGGTGGAGAGATACTGGATGTGTTTATCGCTTTTGCCTGCCTCCCTTGTGACGCTGCGCGGGTCTTTCCTCCTAAAAAGATTGAGATTTCCCTTCAGCAATTTTGAGAAAACGGTATTCTTTTTATATTGGGACGTGAATCCAAATCTAGCCACACATTGTGGGTAAGCACAAACAACAACAATAAAGGAAGAGATGTATTAAAATATCAGGCGAGCGATGTGCTAGAGATTCTAAACCAAGGTAATAATACCACATTCCAGAAAAGAAACAGGATTGATTTTCTCGATCTATGTCTATGCTCTGAACAACGGAGGATTATGATAGTGGGCTAGAGAGTCTCTGATGTGCAACCTATCTCTGACTATAAATATATCTTGCTGCAGACGTCTCTGTGAAGACCCGCAATTTTGGAGATCGAAATCCCAGGAACACACTCGAGGACTCATGCAAAGAGAAACTCGGAAGAAGGTCGTGGAATTCTTCACGAACTATAGCACCATGGATGAGTTGGAGCACGCACCGTAGTGTCTATACGCGGCTCCGAGCATATCATATAAGAACAATTGAAGGGCGCAGGATAAAAAGTTCCTAACCAAGATTTTCATAATTTCACAGAGCGTTGAAGAAACGCTCTCACTTTATCCTTTGTCTGAGGACCTTAGAGCTTTTTCAACAATTTTTTCGGGGTTAAAAAATTAAAGAAATTTCTTTGCAATACACTTCCGAAAATTTGAAAAACTCGATTTCGGAAAATGTGCTGGTTAGGAGGCCTTTTTGATCCCGCGCCCTCCAATTGCCCTCCAAGTACAATCATACCTAGGAGGGAAGCAGAGTGATGGAAAGCCACCTCAAGGAGCTCTGGAAGGAGACATAAATGTTGTGCGAAAAGGCGAACAAGATCAAACTGCCTTTAGACTAGGACTAATATAAAATGGCATGCATGATAACTAATATCAAACAAATTAAAAACAAGAAATATCTTTGAAAATTGAATCATTCATGTTCGTGAGTGCAATAAAAAAGGCCGCGGGATTCCGGAACGAAATTTTTTGTGTTTTGTTTGGTGCACATTTATTTTCAGAAATATCGGAAATTAGGCTGCTGATATCTGCCTATGTGACACTTTTGGTCTTACAAGAAAGGACATTTTTTATTTAGCTTCTCCTTCAAATAATCAGAATATAAATGATGGGATTGATGAAGATTGTGATAATCTCTCCGACAGTGATTAGTCAAAAAGATGGTTGTTAAACAATCACAAGAATAATGATCACATTTCTTCTATCTCGCTGTTATTTAAGAAAATCTGTGGGATTCATCGTGTCGTTAAAAAAAATTACAATATATCTACGTGTTTACATTTCTGTAGAGCAAACTGAGAAACTTATTAACATTTGATATCACCTACAACTTTGTTACTGTATTTTCGAGATGCTTCATTTTTTATATATACAGGGTGTTGCTGAACTCATCCTATTCCTTGCATGTACGGATTCCCTGTGCAAAACTAAACAAAAAAATGTAGTTGCCAAATGTTGTACGATCAATAGTTTTTGAACTACTGAGGGTTGTAAATGACCAATAGGAGCTCGCTATTCTTGCGCAAGCATAAGCATCCTGCGCAAACTCTGAAACATACTTCACAGTGAAGAGTCCTGACAATCAAATCGTCTGTCTCAGATTTGATTGTCACGCCTCTTCACTGTATGCTCTTTCTGGAGCTGCTACAATTTTCAGAACAGTTCCTTCTGGAGAAAATCTTCGGATACGATATGAGACGTCAGATGCTAGCCTTTGACTAGGAATGAAATAGATGAACAAGAAATTTCTATTTGCCGGATCATGGTAATTTTCAGAAATTGACATTGCGGCATCTCTCATCCAAAAAAATTCCGAGGCTACCAAAAATTACCAGAACAAAATAGTTGGGCTCCAATCATTCATGCGACAAATCCCAACAATCATTACAGGGGCAACCTCCTACCCTTTGCTTATTTCTTGAGGAATTTGAATTTTTCCGAATCGGAAGTGCCACATCTTCGGCAGGACGAAACGTGACTTTAAACGCTTTTACTTTGAAAAAGGATGTCTTCAGCTACTATGCCACAGGAATCCTTTCCTGATGATGCCAGGCAGCTACATAGCATTTCTCAACTTTGGAGATTGATGCTCTTGACTATATCTCTCCTGGGAGGACTTGCAGGCGAGAGAGAGTTCTTTTATTCCTAGGATGAAATGCTTAGGGGAACCTCAAGTGGTCGGAAAGACACGGCCAGTTTTACAGGAAGACGCAGTTGGTGTAGGAATGCCGAAGACTGAGATCTAACGGAGGCAACAGATAAGACACTCCACATTTTTTCCAATTTTCGTTTATTTTTGTTGGTATTTTCAGATCAATCTAATTGTTATTCTCTCCAAATATTTTTTCACTTCCTTTGTAACGGAAGCTTTGTAGTCGTTACAATTTAGGAAAGTGTTCATAATTTCATACCCTTGCGCCTTTCTTTTAGAACATTATTACTAGTATTTACCTACAATGTTCTTGTAGTCCACGAGGAAAATCGCAGTAAAACCCGTGCGTTTAGTACATCAGACTTGAATTCGATCTGGCGGCGGAGATCTAAATACCTGTCTATGCAGTTTTATGAGTAGTCACTGATAAAGAGTGGTCAGTTGGTCGTGGAGGCTAACGCATGTGCTTTGGACCCACACTGTCTGGTTGTGAGTTCGATTCCCGCCTGGGACTCTGGAAGAGCTTCGGCGGGCCTTGAAGGTGAAGTTCGTAGTGAGGTGTGCAAAGGAATAGAGAATAAGTTATGCCGAGACTCTCAAATCCGTAGCAGGGAGAGAGTATGAACAAATATTCCCAGTAGTCACTGTTAAATGTCTAGAGCTCTGTGGAACTGCAACTCCTATTTCTTGTGAGGCCAGTGCCCGGATCTACAAGAAGTTGAATTCACGTCGTTCTAGCGCTGAAATTGTCGATTTCTCTGCGGTACCATAAAGCTAATACGTAATATGGTGAAACATTTCGTAACTGTCTATTCCGAAGTTCTCCTGCGGTACCCTTAGGCTTATACGTAATATGGTGTACCTCTAAACACTCTATCTCTTCAGGTGTAAGTGGTCTTGCTTCTCCGGTATGTATATTTAATGCTGATGGTTCATCATTTGCATTATATAATGCACGAATGTTACCAAGGTACTTTATTGCAAAGAATTCACCGTCTCGGTTTTCAAGTATAGTATAGATATTCAAATCTCGCACGACGCGAAAGCATTGGATAAGCCTAGGATCATCTATTACTACTTGCACGAGCTCCATTCTCACAGAAAAGAACCAATTATCAAACTTTAATTCCCGCATAGTACTCGTAATTTCTGATGGGAGTTTTCTTTGACTGCTTGAACTTGATTCGCCAGCCTCTGCAATAGCAAAAATAAATGGATTATTCTATGTGTCAGGTTACTTTTTGGTAGCTTTACCTACTGCTCTCGTAATATCACTTGAAAATTGACTATTTGCTCTCATCCTAACAGGAGAAAAAGCATACTATTCTCAAGTCACTTATGCAAGAAGAATATAATGTCGTTACATTCCTATTTGAGAAATATATAACCAAAAATCATAAGGTCCCTAAAGATGTTTCTAGAATTCTTTTTAATGGTGTAAGAGCTATTTTCGCATCTAATTCTTTCTACACAAGTTTCACAAGTTGACAAATTGACGGAATTAAAAAAAAACACACCCCTTAATGCACACATTGTGCACACTTGAATAAGAGGAACTTTCCAGGACAAAGACTCATGGGAGCTTTTTCGAAAGAAAAGAAGAAAAAGCGTTGAGAGAATGATTGAACTGTTACCCTAAACTTTACTATTTCTAGTCATCCATCCTCTTCTGTTCGTCACGAGAAGCGTAAGATGATTGACTCGAATGAACCACGTCCATAGCGACAGTTTTTAATTCTGACTGCGTTTTTTTTCTTTCTTTTGAGAAATCTATCTCAAATCAATGCCCTAAAGAGTTACTTTCATTCGAGCGCATGTGGGTAATTTGTTTCTTTCTTGGTTTTTGAACGTAGGGCGAAACTTTTTCTTGGTTTGTTTTCTGTTTGTTCCGTTCCTTAGAATCATGTTCATTATTTGAAAACGATTAATTCATCACGTCATGATGAATTAACACAAATAATGGCAAGAGTCAATGACAACTTTCAGACCTAATAAAAACATTTTTTTTTTGCTCTAAAAATCAGGAGTTTATTTCGCGACGTTTCAGAATTGTAACTCATTCCCTTATCACGCTAAAAGATTGAATACATTACGAAAATTGAACCAATGTCAAATGAACACAGTACCAATAAAAATTGTACAATATAAAATAATGGAATCTGTGAGGTGTCGTTTTTTGATGAGTGTAGAATGTTAACACTCAATTCATGAAAAGTTATTATGAGAATATGAAGAAATAAAAAAGTTTCTAATTGGAACTGGAATACCATATTAGTCTCAGATTCCTCTCAGAGACATTAAGAGATTTTTATATGAGCACTCACGCAGATTCAATTATTTGATATTATACAATTTTTATTGGTACTGTGTTCGTTTGACATTGGTTCAACTTTTGTAATGTATTCAATGTTTTAGTCTAATAGAGGAACTGGTTCCAATTCCGAAACATCCCAAAATAAACTCCTGATTTTTGGAGCAAAAACTTAAATGTTTCTTTTTAGTCTATAAGTTGTCGTTGACTCATTATTTATGGTAATATTACATACCCAGATGTTAATTTTATGAAGGATTTAACATTCTTACATCTTCACTCCTTCAAGCTGTAATGATAAATTGTATACTTTTTGCAACAAAAACCATGAGGGACAAGCGGTTTGCAGGAAACAGTTCTGGGTTGTTGCAACTCACGGTCGAGCGGTTTTCCATTCTAGCAGAATCTTAATAACTGCGACAATTCTCTTCTCGCTCATATTTTTCCTTTCTCTACCAAACCTTTCTTTCCTCATATAATAATAAATGTATATTTGAAATCAAAAATTTATTCCATGTTGACATTAAGACCCAAGAGGGATAAGCAATTCGCGAGATACCGTTTGAGGTTGGTGCGACTCGAATTCGCGGTGGTGTGGTGTCGCACTGTCCTCACACTCTACCTGAATCTCACGAGCTACGAGAACTTCTTCGACGCTGATCTCTCTTCTGACTCTACATTAACTCTCTTTCCTACTAGAATAATGAGCGAGTAAGGTTAAAGTAACATTCGAACGTTATTATGTTTATCGGTATTGCTCAAACGCCGAGGCAACCGAACTCTATCAAAAATATTGCAGGTGGTTTGGGAAAATTAGCACAGATGTAGCCTCCGGAAGCTACAATCACCTATAGTTGCGACGAGACCGATGTTTATGGGAGAACCATCGATCTCGTCGCAATTAGTGGTGATACGTCATCCGGCTCGTCATTTTGCGTAACACCAGGAGATGGTCGAGTCAGGAAAACCAAATAACCTAAATACAATGAAAGCGTACAACATGTTCGATACTGATTCATAAGTCCATGATCCGTCTGCCTGCAGGGGCAGTCTGAAGAAGGGTGCTCGAAAATATCTGTCTACACCAGGAACGCAAGGAGATATCATACATCTCTTGCTTCTTCACATCCATGCATCGTTTCAAACAGGCTCTTGCGTTTCTTCCAATATTTTCGAACAGCGTTTCTGCTACACCAAATTCTTTGAGAACCCACTCATTACTTACCTTTTCCATTAGCGTTCCGCCTTAAATATTACCCAGAAATTGCATGCCAATCGCGTTAAGTTTACTCTTGGCCTTTCTCTTATACGTCTAGGTCTCGATACCGTACAGGACAGTCGTTGCTAGCACAGAATTGTATATCGCAATTTTAGCTTTATTTGTTACATTTTTACCTTTAGTATACTCCGTACACTGCCGACAATCTTTCGATCTTCATTTATACGTCTGGAAATCACTGCATCTATCTTTCCGTCAGAAGTGAATAAACTTCTAAGATACACGAAAGGATCAACTTGTTCTATCCTTTCTCCATTCAGGGTAATATTGCAATGTGTTTCTGAACCCTTTTATTCAAACACCATAATTTTTGTTTAATCGACGTTAATGTTAACACCCATGCTCTTCATCCTGGTATCCAGTATGCTCAACATCCTCTGGAAATCCTTGGCTGATTCTGCCGTAACGATCTTGTCAACTCTGAACGCAAGGCCACGAACTTCCACTGTCCCAAGATTAACACCTTCCTCTTCAAATAGAGCCATCCTCAGACATTTGTCAATATATATATATAT
>WSXT02030472.1:0-13747 GCA_011762715.2 Neuroterus valhalla | reverse complement strand
AAGAAATGGTACTAGCAATTTTTTATTCTTGAAAAAAAAAATCCAAAAAATTTTCAAAATGCTCCTCCCCCCCTTGATTTTTCTTCCAAAATAGCTCGTTAACGAACCCATCCTGTCTTTTTGGTCCCTCAAAATGTGTGCCAAAGGGCAATCCAATCCAATTATTCTTTCGAAAGTAATCGAGTACACAGATCACAGACTACAGACTACAGACCGACAGACATACAGACAGACAGACAGACACCTTCGTAAAAATCATTTTTTCTGACTGAGGGGGTCCTAAAACGTGGAAATTTCATCAAATCCGCGAAAGTCAATTTTCACATAAAACCAATACCTTCTCATTCAGAAAACTACTTCAAATCAAAAGAAATTATTTTCAAAGATTTTATCTTTCAATCCAAAGAAACTCTCTTCGGATCAGGAAATCCCCTTCCTGAGTAAAGAATCAGAGGAAATTATTTGAACAGAGGGACATATTTTTATTCATATTTTGGAACTATTTTTGGTTAAACCTTCTTAGATTTGGAAACTTTTGTCCGAATATTTTTCTTTTCTCTTTGTTGTTCTTCGAAAAGCTTCCAATTTGAAGCGATGGTTTACCAATAACAAAAGAAGGAGATATATGGCAAATTTTAGCGTCCACTTCTCAAGATTTTTTTCTTCTAGAAAAGAGTTATCGTGAAAATCCTCTTTTCAGGATTTTACAATAACAGAGCTGTTTTCTTGCCATTTTAGTTCTTTTCTCCAATTTTTTTCTATCAGTTAGGAGAGCAAGGATTGTGAAGTCAAATATAGAAGGAAAATCTTAAACATACAAGCTCTTTCGCAAATTTCTGCATGTAAAGGAAAGAGCTGTTAATTTAGTAAATTCGCTGATAATCTTGAAATAATTGTGAAATATCAGACCAGAAATTTCTCGTTTGAACTGTGAAATACGTATCTCCTAATGTTTACAATAGAATTATATATCTTATAATATCAAATTATTATTCCTACTGATTTGTAGGTTTGCCTTTACGTATTTCAAATCTACAATCATTACAAAATATAAATTCAAAAACAAGAAAATAAAATCAGATACATTTTAATTTAGCGTGTTGAAAGTGAAATTATTTTAATCCTTCCCGTTCCTTCGATTTCTTTCGCCAATTTTTGAATTCCTCGAAACCCTACCGTTGAATGTTTTAAGGGTCGATTGAGGAATATAGGATTTGCTCTTCTTCATACTTTATGATACTTCCGATACAAAAATTTTGTCCCAAATATTCCTCTCTACATGATTTGGAATAGAATCAAAAATTAAGAAATCTGAAATTGGAAGAAAAGGATTGGTATATTCTATTTGTGTACGTTGGATAATAATTTTTTTCATGAGAGTTCCATAAAAAACGCTTGTGAATATTGATATTGAAATGAATCATTAGAAATGAATAAAAATTCCATTATATAATGCCATAGATTACCACCTTAATATTGTTCGTTCTGCTTATTTGAATAATATATAAGAGAAAAAACTTCTGTCTTGAAAACAGGTTGCGAGCTTTCAGAGTTGTCTAGAAAATTATAGCAAAATGACGTAGTTTCTTTTCTCCTACAATATTACGAAAAAAGTGCAAACTTTAATGTGATTTTCTCTGAATTTCCCGTGGTATTTCTATAGACTCGTAATCGATTATTATCAGCTATGGAAAATTAATGGAAAGCTGATGCATGGAACAAATCCTGCAACGCCTATTCGTATCAATAATAATCAATTTGCTTCTTATAAGTCTTATAGTTAGTGATTGAACAGATTATTGATGTTTGGCTGATATCGAACTGACTATTTACTTAGAAGTGTACACTTTGAAAATCACGGCCTAATCCGGCCAAGGTTTGAGGTTATAATACTATTTTCTTTTGAATGGAACTTGAAACTGTTACAACATGACGAATACTCCAGTAATTATATTTATATGGACATGAAACTTCATAAACACAATGAATTATCGTCTCATAACTGATAAGTTCTTTAAAATATGCGTTCTACCAGATTTAAAAGATTGATCTGTTATCATTGATATTACCATTGAAATTGGTAAATCTACCCGTCAGACCGGTAAGGTCTCATCTCTAATCTTGGCGGTAATGGAGGAACATGGGAAAAGATAAATTGACCATGTTGTTAGATGAATAAAGGTTATAAATTACAATCGTTAGATATTACTTTTTATTTCGGCCTCATCACGGATGGTTTTCCTCGCAGCCCAGAAGATCCCAGAGCATTTGAAAACTACACTCAGATGACTGTAGCAGTCGACAGAATCACGTGTTCTCCTCTGCCCTTCTGATTAGCTCTTTGCTTCAGCCAGCGTGGAAATCAGCAGAAAAAATAGCACGCTTTCTATCAACGAAACTAAGCATGGCAACCATCACTGTAGCCAGCAGTGACATCATTTTCCTGCAAGGCAGCCTGCTCAGTTGACATCACAACAATTTCCCTATTGCTTGGACTATACACAAAAACAAAGATTCTGAAGTTTTTCTGTGAACTTTATTGAGAAATTCTTGACAGATTTCAACAATTTGAAGATAAATTACGATTATTCACGAGGGCCAAAAAGATTTTTTTCGAGTCCAGAATATTTAATATATTTTCAGGAGGTCAAAAAGAATTCGGATAAGATTTCAACAATCTTAGATACCTAGAGAGAATCCCGATATGTGTTTCATTGATATGTCATGAAAATAACCCAGTTCTGTGTAAGATCACAGAATATCATGAAATGACACATAAGGTACAAGTATGTACTATAAGCTATTTATTTATTTTGCTGAATTCGTAGGAGGTCTCAAAATCCCTTTAGTGAAATTTTTGGAAATACTTCAAATCAGCCTATCTTTCATTAAGGCAAATAATTTGATGGACTCTTATCCATTCAACGAGTTCTAAGTGTGTTGGAAGAGCAACATTGCAGTGAAGTCTGAGTCGTACGGGTGCTACGCGCTACTTTTTTGTGTATACCACATATTTTTGTTGCAGGCTCAGGAGCATCAGAGTATTAGTAAGTTGATTGTTGAATGGTCTTTGCAGCCTTGCTGCTATAGCTTCGCATTTTGATGTTCCACATAACCCGTTTCAGGGCTCCTCTCCGTAGAAAGTGGTACGAAAATTCAATCCTCCCCTGATTTTGAAGTTGTCTGCAAAGAATGCGATATGAAGGGACCGTAAATGAGAGTCAATTTTGTTAAACAGTCTTTTTTGAGCAACAATTACGGTTTTAACCTCCGAAGAAAGTCTCGAAAATCGAATATTCCATTTTACGTTCAAACTGTGAACAATAAACTGTGACAAGCCGGCGAGACAATCGACGTTCTTTATGGACGGATCAACTCGATAATGACCTGCTTAGTTGTTATAATGCCAGTACTGCGCCGTATCACGGAGATGACATGGCACGCCTGCACACTCTATGGTGACGGAAACACCAAGAGCTCCCGCACCTTTCACAGCAAGGGTTAGGGAACCGTGCCGTGAACCTTCCGCGGACAAGAGATGTGCGTGGAACTCTCCCTCAACAGCTTCAAGAACAAGCCGCAGACAGAGTGGCCAGTTGGTCGTGGGGGCTAAGGCATGCGCTTCTGAACCACGCGGGCTTGTTGTGGGTTCGATTCCCGCCTTGCACTCCGGAAGAGCTTCAGCGGCCCACGCGGTGAACACTTGCCTAGCAGGGGAGTGTTCATCTCCGGAAAGTCGTGGTGCCGGTACCTCTTGAGAAAAAGGTTACTGTAAGTACTCGAGACTGGGGTTCTTGGTGGTTCGGAACCCACCTTGAGCTGTAGGTCCCCCTTACTTACTACTAAGGTAGTGGTAGGGTGTGTAAAGGAATTGTGGAGAGGTTCGAGGAAAATGTAAACCCTCAGGGGACACATTAAATCATTCAATCATCAATCAATTAGAGCAAACCGCAGACGACAATCAGGAAGCGACATTGAGACCAACTGCTGAAACAATGCCCACCAATCACTACTGAGGAGGTTACGAAAGTAGTAGGGGAGGTCCCCATTCCGCTGTGGCTGGTGTTAGGACGAACTGTAATCCTACCGAAGAGAGGCGACTTGGCCAACCCAAGGAACCACAGACCAAAAACTTGTCTGTTAAAATTGAGAAATCAGAGAGAAAGATATAAACACCCGGTTTCCATTTTCACTTTCAATCAATATATTGGGGAATTTTTTCGCAATATTTGAATAAGGTTCCCCGTATTCGAGAATGTATTTTGAGGAGAGTTTTTAATTCTTCCTTTGCACATCATGATCTGTCAAAGGATTCAAATTTATCATTGCCATCTTTTAACGTCACTGTAGGCCTGTCCTTACATCCACTTAGTCCCAATAAATGAGCACAGGGTGATGATAATGGGGTCATGTTGACGTCGCCAGGTGAGGGCGTATATGATCTCAAACGCACGGCAAGAATAAGATCCGTCCTTTTCTTTCCGCTGTGTATTTATGCGTTTAATAAGTGATTGGTAATTTACTCCTTCAGACATGACCAACAACACTAATTTCCCTCGTCCGGCAGTTATGCCCGTATGCGACGGCACCCTTCACATATTTTTTATTCTATTTTTTAACGTTTTTCCAGATGAACTACCAGAGATTCCAGGTTTTGAGTACGTTATTAAACATTTGCGTGGAATCATGTTTGCCGTCACGTGACGAGGCCGATGTTTCCTGTACCCTGTATCCGGGAAAAAATAGACCCTTTTTTATACCCTTCAGAATAAGAATAATTATAAATGTAAAGTACAACTTCATGATGTCAGAAGTTATTAGATGAACAAATATTTATCGTGCCAAAGGAAACGTAGAATGAGGAGATACGCGTAGCAGTCAACGGGAATAAAGAAGCGTACTCAAAAATGTTGAATATTAGGGGTCTGGAAATGGAATACGAAGACTAGAGAAGGGAATACAAGCACTGAGGCAGTGAGCATTAGGAATGCTGACGTTGAAATTGCATGGGTGAATGGCATGGTATATAATTGAAGGATGGCAAGGCTGCTGGTATGGATGGTATTTACTCCAAAATGCTCAAGTTAGGCGGTGGATATTTAGTTATGTGGCTTCGTGATTTTATGATTATATGTGCTGTAACTGGCGAAGTTTCAAGTGATTGAAGGAAGGCGATTATTGTCCCAATCTATAAAGGAAAGGGTGATCTTGGCGACTGCAATGATTAGAGAGCAATTAGCCTACTAAGTAGGATGGAAAAAATATTAAACAAAAAACTTATAAGTCATGGGATGAAGAAAGGCAAGGATCTGGAAGTTCGATGTGGATTGATGCTAGCTTGAGACAGATCACGAAGAAATACCTTCAATTAAACGAAAAAAGGTTTTATGTGAATTTGTTGATCTGGAAAAAGCTTCCGACAAGGTAGATAGAGCCAAACTCTGGACAGTTTCGAAATAACATGGAGTGGCTGTGAGAATCAATGGACAACTGAATGATTGGTTTGATAGAAAGCAGGGTGTTTGGCGAGGATACGTTCTGTCCTTTCGGATGTTTGGTAAATGCATGAACTGCTGACGGGAAGGTAGATGCAGACATTTCTAGACGTAAAAATAAGGGTAGGAAGATTGTCGGCAGTGCATGAGCACTGAAATATTACAAAATAATATAATATAATATAATTTGGAATATAAAAAATGAAGCTAAAACTGCAATAAATAGTTCTGTGCTAGCACCAACTGCCTGTACGGCAGCGAGACCTGGACGTGTTAAGAAAAGGGCAAGAGTAAACTCAACGCAATCAGCATGCAATTTCTGCGTAATATGTGCGGTACTACGCTAATGGGCATAGTGAGTGATGAGTGGGTTCTCAAAGCATGTGGTGTAGACGAAACACTGTTTGAAAAGATTGAAAGAAACGTACTAAAATGGTTCGGTCACGTTGGAAGATTGGATGGAGAACGATTAGCAAAGCAAGTGTATCTAGGTAGAGTGAATAGTAACGTACCAAGAGGCAAACCAAAGAAGGAATGGATAGACTGGATAGACCGATTCATCGTTACTTTGATACGATCCCTTCTGCACATCCCCCTTAGAGGCAGTTGTCATTGACTACATATGTTGTCGGATATAGAGAGTCTCGTTAACCATTATCAAAATAACAGGAATGCATGAATCACCTGTCCATTTTTCATTGAGTTGTTAGGCAGTATGAACATATACAAGGTTGCCTTGATAGAACACTCCAAATGTAAATCCAGCCTGTTTCTGTTTCCAGACGACCCACTCGTCCTGTGCAAAATCGCTCTGACACGGGTCACTGACTGATCCTTCTTGTCCGTTCCCCATCAGAGAGAGCCATTCTCAGACATTTTTCTATATATTCTATCAGCATTCAAGAGGACATGGCGCATCCTTGCCTAACGCTCCTTATCGGAAACATGTCCCAGATCAACAAATGCACAAAAAACTTTTTGCCTAACTCTTAAGTGTTTTTCTGTGATCTTTTTCTCGAGCATTTACAAGACACTTGAAACAGTTCCCGCTACTGAGCTGACTTTGAAGGAGGAGAACGAAAGGCCACGAGATCTCACAAATCTTTGCTGTGACTTTTTCACAAATATGATGTGCGGTTACCATCTCTTTCTTGTGACAGCAGCAAACGTATCTGGAACCGCTTTATCGAATCAGTTAAAAGAAAAAAGTTTAAGCGACAGGTCAATGAAGAGCGATTAGGCACATCGTGAAACCTTTTTACAGGTCCCTTCTTGAAAGATCACATTTTAATCCCTGTTAAGAGAAGAGTCATTGGTCTCACCCCCACCACTTGTGCAGGTCTGCTTTTAAGAATAACGTTCTAGCGAATGGTCACTAAAGAGTAGTTGGTCATAACTCGAAACCGTTTTCCAAGTCCTTTCTTCAATAAAATACGTTTTAGCGACTTATTTTAGGAGAGTAATCTGTCACATAAGACTTATTTCATCTTATAGAACCTGGAAGAGAGACAAACCTCTTTTCCATATCTCCTTCAGGAGGATACGTCTCATGTGACTAATTACTCTTCTGTGACCAGTCATCGAACGTATTTTATGGGAAGAGGAACCTGTGAATTCTGCTTCATGATTTTCCATTTATTCATTCCATAGTGCAAATGCTTCATTCCAATTTTTCCTAATTATGATTTTTCCGAAAATTTCTACCAACTTACTTCCGAATGTGGGAAACCTGGAAATAACGGAATGAAAATATTTTGGAACAGCATGATGTTTTTAGTGACGGGTCACACCTCTGGAAAGTGTCTCCTTCGGAAGTCGTTGCTTCTTCAGGATACTTCTGTCTCAATTTGACATAGCTGAAGAAAAGCTCACAAGTAGTGCCTTTTTCACAATACTAAAATTATGTAGTCCTTCTTCATTGGAATCCGATTTTTCTGGGGGAGTGCTGCTCTTAACGAGAGTTGTATCAAAGTTGCTCATTTTTTTACGGCGCTCTTATCACAACTCAAAGAAACCTGACAGTCAATGAGTCTTCTCCCAGAATCTGAGTTACAAGATTTACGCTCAAATGCATTCGCATCAAGTCATCGTCACCCTACCATACACATTACAAATTCCTGATTCAATATATCGAGTTGCAGCGCCGGTTTTGTGAGTGGAGAAACTGTATGAAGATTTTACAATTGAACGAAATTTTTTAAGATGTGTGTATCGATACTTGTTTGTTGCGTGACTATCGACTCTTTCAGTTGTGAAGTCAGTGTTGCTAAGTATCATCAGTGTTACCAAAAGACGATTCACAAACAAGTCGTGTATTGATCAAAGATGTATATTGTAAATAATATGAAAAATTATTTAGGACATAAAATAGCGAGGAAACAAACAAAACATTAGTTCTTGATTGATTTAGGTTTTTAAGAAAAAGAAGATAGTTTTTCAAATACATCTTCTATATATTCATTGCAAAAGTACTGGTGAGAGGTTATGTCGAAACGTTTTTTAGTGTATTTAAAAAAATTCATTTTTGAGACGCTTATAATAAAACCATCTTTTTATCTTGGGCAGTTCATTTCCGGAATATGGAGTTATTTTCACATTAGGTATCATGACTATTTTTTACTTCATAATCTTTAAAACTATGCAGTTTTTTTACTTCTGTGCTAGAAGTTCTGGCACATTTTTGGAAAAAAAAAAAAAATAAATTTTAGGGTTTCTCGGTATCGATTTTTATTTAATGGATTTGCAGAATTGGAATGAAAAATATATATTACCTTCATATGAGACCGGCGTGTAGTAGTTCATTATCAAATGCAGTATTTTGCAATTTGTCAAGTTTAATTCTATTATTCATTCCATATTCCTATAAATGTTGTTTTATTTTCCCTTACTTTGAAATGATACTGGTAGATTGATGGTTATCTAACGAATTGAATGATACATTCTTGTCATTGTTGGAGTGGAATATAAAAATGCCACGAGATAATGACATTTGTCATAAATTTGAGAGTGGAGCGACAAAAGCTAAGAAAAGAAAAGTGCAAGAGACGCTTTTTTAAAAAAAAGAAGGATCTATAGACAAATATTTTACTTTGGAAAATATTGGAACGAACTTGAATGATCTCGGACTGTGGGCTAGAAATATCAGCAAGTCACAGATGGACATGATCATTGAAAATGGCTCTATCAGAGTCCAACATTTCGAATATCCTAAAAATGAAGAAAACCATCATTTTTTCGATTTCCATTATCAGCGCGTTTTACCAAATGGAGAACAATGTTGATCGACGGTGGCTTTTCTACTCAAAAGCAAAAAACAGTCTGTTTTGTTTCTGTTGCAAAATTTTTCGAATCAACGCCAAACCCAACTGTTCATTTGGTGTAAATAGTTTTGAAGATTTGAGACATATATCTTCAGCGATTGAGACCCACGAGCAATCACAAGACCACTTGCTTAATTTTCAACAATACAAGAAAATAATTATAAGATTGATCGGATTTCTAGGAATGAGAATTTCAATTCTTTTTGAATATGAGGTTTCATGTAGAAAAACCATACTGTGAATCGACAGTTATGTTTGTAGTGGCGATATTCCTGACGAATAAAGCATCTATTTATTTTGAATAACTATTTAGCCTTTCTAATAAGAAACAAAAGTCATTGATTGCAAACTTTGTAATAAGACTTCTCAGGATAATTCTGTCCTTTCCAATCGCAGGAGGGTACAATCCGAATTACAAATGAAACGAGGATCGGGCATCGATGAAAAAACAGAACAAATGATAATGAATGAAACATGGCACTGGCGAGAAGTGTTAAAAAGTTTGCTGCATATCACATTATACTTAGCAGAACATAATTTGGGTTCTCGAGGTCAAAATGATAAGTTATATGATCCAAATAGTGGTAATTTTTTTAGGCTTGTCGAACATAATTCAAGTTTTGACCCTGTTCTGAAAGAACACATAGCCAGAATCTCATCTCAAAAGATACATGCTCAATATTTGGAGAAAGATATGCAGAACCAGATTATAGACTTATGAGCTACCAATGTTCGCGATCACATCTGTTGAAGAGTTCCTTCTCCCAAATATTTAGCTTTGATTCTCGACGGTACTCCTGACTCGAAACGTCACGAACAATTATCAATTTTTGTTCGAAACGTTGGCATAGAGAATGAGGATGTTCGGATTCGAGACCGCTTTTTAGAATACGTGGTCACATCGTCTTCAATCGGAGAAGATTTTATCGATGTTGCTACAAGCGAATTAGCAAAATATGGTATTGATATTGCACATTGTCGTGGCCAAGTTTATGACAATGGCTCTAATATGAAGGGAAAAACATCCACTGTTTCAGCCCAAATTCTGGAAGAAAATCCGCGGGCATTTCACACTTCTTGTGCATGTCACAGCCTAAATTTGATTTAAGGTGACATGGCCTCTGCAAATCGCCAAACAGATCATGTTTTTGGTATAATAAATAGTTTATACTGCTTATTCATTTCACCACATAGAAGAGCCATTCTGTACAAACATGTTCAGATAATTGTAAAGAATCGTTCTAACACAAGGTGGAAGAGTCGGATCAACAGTGTTAAACCAGTAAGATTTCAACTCAAAGGTGTTGCTGAAGCTATATCTGAATATGCTTCTTCAACGTCAGATCTTGTAAATAAACATAGAGCTCAATGTTCGACAGAAAAGAATTATGAAAATGGAGTTTGTCGTGGCCCTAGTCGTTTGTTATGATATTTTACTTGCAGTTAACGTTGTAAGTAAAAACTTGCAATAAAGAGACATGGTCCTAGATCAAGCTGTGATAGGATTGAAAGGGATTAAAAATTTGGTTTCCGAATATCGTAATACTGGGTACAAAAAAGCAGTCGATGTCGCTCCCAAAATTTTGGAAGATTCAGCTATAGAGCCGACATTTGAACAAAGCGAATTCGAAAAGTTCGACAAAAATTTGACTATGAGAGCTCTGATGATCCTCTTAATACAGAATGTTCACCCGAAAAAGTTTTCGAAATTCAGTTTTTCAAGGTCATTCTTGATTAATTTTTGACTGCTGTATCCGAACGTTTGCAGCAATTCGGAGAGTATGAAAATCTCTTCGGATTCCTGTATGAACAAAAAATGTTGAAGGAACTATCCGATGTAGATTTATTGCAGAACTGTAAAAATTTAGATATAGCGCTTCGCCATGGAAACCTCAGGGACCTGAATGGCACTGAGCTTTTTTCTGAGCTCAGTATTTTCAGGCATTTTATTACGAACGAGATAAAAAGCGCTCTTCAGGTACTTCAAGTTCTCCGATCTTACGTGAGTGGTTTCCCGAAAACAGTTATCGGATATAGGATTTTATCAACTATTCCAGTAACTGCTGCGAGCACTGAAAGAGATTTTTCGAAATTAAAGTTGGCCAAGAACTTCCTAAGGTCAACCATGGCTCAAGGTCGCTTTACGTCTCTCGCAACTTTGTCGATCGAAAAAGATGCTTTGAAAACGATAAGTTTTGATTCTGTCATTGACACTTTTGCCAAAAAACGACTCACAAAGTCAATTTTTCAGCCCGAGTTGTACAATCATTTGATGAAACTCATAATATATATTCTGATAAAATCTCGGCATAGATATCGATCTTCAAAAATCATCTGAATCTCATAGAATAATCATCGTATAATGCATTTTCAGGGCACAGAAAACTGTCAAAAGGAACTCTCATGACTGATATTGTTATCAAAAAAATTTGTACTGATACTTGTGTAACAATACGATTTGTATTGTCCGCAATAGATTATTCGGTTCTCAACAGTTAAACTAAATAAATCAAGGAAACAACGAACAGCAATTTTATGCCATAACTTTCAGTTATATAATATCTGCACTAACGCAATCGAAATTTTGTTGATATGTCTTTCCTAGATTACTTACTATCTACTTACTTCTATTGCTTCTATTAGGCACTATCTACTTCTACAAGTGATATGGGACTTGGAATCAGGAAAAAGGGGTTGAGAGGAGAAGCCGTAAGACCCATATTTACCTTCTCGCTCTAAATAAATGTGGGCCTTACGGGTTTTCCTCTCAAACCCCTTTTTCCTGATTCTAAGTCATATATATCGACACAGACCCCAAAGGCCTCGCGGAAGTACCCTGCACAGGGCCTCGCGTTTGCTAACGCCGGTCCTGTCGAGTTGTGTCACATATCTGCCGAGTTTATGTTGTCTGCGCTTATAACTTTATAGGTTTTATTATTCAACAGAATATTGGGGAGAATTTCAATAATTTACGAAGGAGGTATGGACGTGACAAACTTTATTGATATGTGTTACTCTTAAGATATTTTGAAAAGGAAAATCGCAAATGTGTTCAAAAAGGGTACTCTGAAATTTTTCGTTTCAGGTGCCATTTTGCATTACGCAGGTATTTATTATGGAACAACTCGAAAAAATGTATATTTCAAAACCAGTAATGAGTGGAGTCCAATTTTCTGGAGAAAACCTTGTTATTAGAGGTGCACAGCATTGATTAAGTAATGAATTCATATTTTTTTAAGAACTTACGTGCATCCCTGAATTTTCGTTTCGATGTATCAAAGGGTTTTAAAATTCTAAAACTCCTTTTAAATGTTTGTATTAAATGGTAAACAGCTCTTCAATTCAACGTTCAATGATTGAAATGTTTTCGAAGTAAGCGAACGGGATTCGGAAAATATGGAAAATTCTTTTACATTTTCAACACAATGGTCTCAGAAGTAAAAATCATATTTTCTTCTCATGTTCGGCCACTAGCGAATCGGCACAAATATTCATCAGTAATTCTGAGAATTTTTTTTCCGTTTTTTAACTATTTCCTACAGTAATTTTAGTGTTGCATCATCAGCCACGGGTTTAATCAAGTGCATATCAGTTAGAGATGATAAGTCATGATTCAAGAAACAATGATTATTGCCTATCACCACGATCATTTCTTCGCCGCTCTTTCACTTGTTCATCTAATAAAAGTCCGAAGATTCCTGCAAGTGACCTAGCACGTTCAGCAGGAGCATGTTCATCAACGGCATCTACCAGTCTTGCCATATCTCTTATGCGTCGTGCGCTTTCTTCTCTCTGTTTTCGCTTCTTCTCAGCTTGAGCTCGTAAAATCCATGCATATGCTTCAGTCACAGGGGTAAGAGCGACTAGGTGTCTATCGACAGGATCAAAATGCTCAAGATACTTGTATTCATGTTCATCTTCTACTTCCGCCATCACCATATCGTCCCTGGTATGTGGAACACTTTGACCATTCCGGAGCTTAATGTCAAGCAATTTTTTAGATTGGGGATCAATCTTTACTTTTACTTCACGGCCACGTGACATTATATCCTGGTAACCATCAGGATTCCCTCCGCTTGATGATGATGCACAATCTATACAAATTTTCAAAGCTTTAATCAATAAAAGACAAAGGGAAAAAGGTAGTTATATTATCCTCACGAAAAATGCATCATGAGAATATTTTACAACTGTTTTTGAAATTTTATTCTTGTTGGTTTTTATCACATCTGAAAGTTTTTAATTAGTCTGAGTCAGAAAAAAAAAAATTTCACACAGGTGTCCATCTGTCTCTCTTTCTTTCGTATTGTGTAGGCACGATAACTCATGAAAGATTGATAAGGGTCATTTGTGCTTTAGCACTGTTTTTGAGGGCCTAGAGAGGTAGAACAAGTTCGTTCATCAGCCATTTTCGACCAATGGTTCTGGTTTCTTTCAGTGGAAAAAATTTAAAAAAAATCAATAACTTACTCTTCTGCTCTTGCTGTACAAGGTGCAACAACATTTAAAATCAGAAAAATGATTCATTTTTAGAAAATATACTCATTTTTCTTACCACTTTTTGATTGGATGCATTACTTTTTGTTCGAATTGTAAAAATTCGATCAAAGATAAAAAATTCACATTTTCAGCAGAACTATGCAAAAAACGAAAAGAATTTTTGGACGAAAAATTGTTCAACCTTAAGGAATCTCCGAATCTACTGCTATTGTTTAAATAAAAATACGTATAGTTTTGTTGCATCGAGGAAAAGCACTTGGAGAATATAAAAAAGAATGAAATTTTCCAGTCAGACTAAACGTTCTCTTAAGACTAGAATCTCGGAACACAAGGCAACTGAAAAATATAGAAAAATTAGTACAGGGTTATGCAAACATGCTACTGATTTTAATCACAAATTTGATTATAGCTCCAAGAATGTTAAAATTCTAG
>WSXT02030461.1:0-12162 GCA_011762715.2 Neuroterus valhalla | reverse complement strand
GGTATAGTACTGCGCTAGTACAGTAGTCTAGTACTTTTAACTTGACTAGAAATTGTCATACTACTGGTATAGTACTGTGCTAGTACAGTAGTCTAGTACTGGTACTCGACTGGTACCACACTGCACTAGTAACAGAAGAGGTACTGGTTTAGTACTAAAAGCAGTAGTGGGACAGTGCTCTTCTTCTCCACTATCAATACCAAGCCAGTACTACTGGTACTGATCTAGTAGATCTAGTAGTAGTTCCATGTTCGTAGGTAACTATGTTATCAATCGCAAATGCATTAATTAATGCTGGTAATAGAATAATAAAATATTATTTATAAATGGGCAAAGTCAATCTAAAAAAAAATACATCATCGTCACTTGACCTGGAGACCATTAAGTGCTGGTTTGAGTATCAGCGGCGAAGTATGAGAGGTGAGTAATTTTCTCGTGAGATACTTACCTGAGGCTGGAGGTAACCATATTCGGAGACACTCAATCAACATTAAATCATTATATACCGGTGAATATTGGCAAGTATATTACGAGCATTTCGTGCACGGTTAGCGTCCAACACATACGAGCTCAGGGTGCGATAATTTTGAGCATAGTTGGCACTTGGCACAATGCATACTCGTGAAAGAGAGACCGCGAATGAGAACGCAAAATAGTGAGTCTCGTTTGACTTCCTCCTTTTCGATAATTATATCCCGACAAGGTGGATTTTCCTATTCCAAATTCAACTCTTGGAACTCTGCCATGTGGCGCCTCCTTTCAAGACGGAGATGGATGAGAGGGAAATCGAGTGGGTCGGAAAGGAAACGCTCTGGAATTTCCGATGCTCACCGACCCTGTTTCTTTGATCGTTATACACTTGGTGTAAAATGCATCGATCAAATCCGCACAACAAGGGAGTTGCTTCTTCTCAATGGTTCAAATGCTTTTTCTGTATCAGGTCCATATAATTATTCAAACTGTGCAGACTGCAGACGAAGGAAAATAAGCTGTAGGGATGAATTTCGTTTGACCAAGTGAAAAGGATTATGAATCTCGTGTCCAAGTTCAGTGGCGCATGCACTAATGTTGCGTTCGATTCTATGACGGACAAAGGCAGATTTTCGCACTCGCGAATGGCAGACTGTATAGAGAACTGCCAGACCAGAAACAATCAAGCTCTTTGCTATCTTCCGCGACCATGCTGACCTGCTCCTAGTGGTTCTCAAACTATCATAGACTCAATTTTCATTCCATATTTTCAGATATCTACGTGTCCAAAAGCCAAGTTTCTAACTCGGAATATTCGCATTGACTGGTCGAAACTCAGGACGTACAAAGATGAATAAGCTGGAGACCTAAAGCTCAGAGCAGATCACGCCACTCCTTTTAGCGCCCTAGTAGTCCAGGCATCTGGTAGTTTTCTTCCCAAATAATTCCTTTTTACACATTTTTTTTTGTGAGAACGCTTCATTAAGGGGTCCTATTTGATATATTAAAAGTGTTACGTCGAATACGAAGGGGAAGTCGGTTTTGTTTTTTAAAACATTTCAAAATTTTCCGTTTGCGTGTACGGATAATTTCTATTGCATTGTAGAGCAAAATGTCTAACAGATGAAAGAAAGATATCTAAATAATGAGTAAGTTTTGTAGAAAAAAAAATCCTCTATCTTCAATAGGTTCTGGGTTATGGTACATTGAAAATTGTCCAATTTTTTGGAATTTCAGCAAAAAATCTCTAATAAGTCTCAAAAAACACTCTCCACCTTTCTTCCTAATTGCGTAAGAAATGAGAGTTCTACAGGTGAGTTGAAGAAGACTCAATTTCCTGTAATTCCAAAAAAAAAAAAAAAAAAACAATGTTCTAACTATAATAGGTCATAAGTTATGACCCCTCAAAGTTGGCTGTTTTTGCCTATTTTTAGGGGCAAAAAAAGTAAGGTTTTATTTTCTTCTAATTAATCGTTCCAGGTTGGGTTTACGTTAATGACGCTAGAAGATAACATATAGTAAACAAAAATCTTGGTTCTTCTAAAAAAAAGTCTTTTAGCCCTATTGGTTTGTGAATTGTGAGGTTTCTAAAATTCTATTTTTTTGGGCATTTTTTACCAAAACCGGTTTTTGAGAAATATATCGTTTCCTGCTAGTCCCACAACGAAATTTGTACGAGAAAAATAGAAGCGGAGTCAATATAGCGTAAGTGAAAGAAAACAAAAGCGTCCTAGCCCTAATAGGTCACGAGATATGACCTTGGAAAGTGCACTCTTTCTGCACAGAGGCCCCTGAGCGTACCGTAAAGTAGAAGTACGGCCATATTTCGAAGTTTGTGTCCCAAGTGAGCATGTAAAATTTATTCAAGATGAATAATACGTTTTTTGCCGCTGATAAACAAATAATTGTTCATAACAAAATCTTGCTGTCACCACTTTTGATTACTTTTTGGCCATTTTTTTGTACAAAATCTTGTGATAACCGCACATTTTCAATCAATTACTGTCACTCTTTTGCAGCAAAAGTACTAAAAATGTACTCAAAAGTGACTGAGACAAGATCTTTTTATAAAAAATTATTAAAAAAACTATTTTAAAAAAATGCCCAAAAAATGGAATTTTAGAAACCTCGCGATTACCAAACTAATAGGGCTAAGAGAATTTTTTTTTCAGATGTACGCAGATTTTTATTTACTATATTTCATCTCCAAGCGTCATTAATTTAAACCTAACCTGGAACGAATAATTAGAGAACAATTAAAACTTATTTTTTTGCCCCTAAAAAAAGGCAAAAACGGTCCACTTTGAGGGGTCATAACTTATGACCTATTATAGTTAGAACATTGTTTTTTTTTGGAATCACAGGAAATTGAGCTTTCTTCAACTCACTTGTGGAACACTTATCTTTTTAGTAATTAGGAAGAAAGGTATATTAGAGTGGTTTTTGAGACTTAGCGATTTTTCGCTGGAAATCCAAAAAATTGGGCAATTTCCAATGTACCATAACTCAGAACCTATTGAAGATAGCGGATTATTTTTTTGACAAAATTTGCTCATGCCTCAGTTTTCTTTCTTTCTTCTGTTAGACATTTTTCTCTACAATGCAATGGGAATCATCCGTCCACGCAAAAGGAAAATTTGGAAATTAAAAAAACAAAAAAACCGGGTTCTTCTTGTATTCGAAGTAACATTTTTAATATTGGAAGAAGGAATTATTCGGGAATTTCACTCATTTTTCCGACGCAATGCCTGATTGAATTTTATTCCATGAATTTTATTATTAACGACATCCATCTACTTGCTGAAATGCAGGACATGCGCAGTAGATGACTCTTTTCGACGCATGCGCCAAGTTCAGCCAAAAATTATTATTCTGCTCACCCTGAACAATACAGAATTATACAAAACATGTGCCCTGGGACGCCAAAAGAACTGGCAACATCTGCTACGAGTTTTGGGCGTCCAGTCCAATTAGGTTGAAAGCACCAGTGATTCCGATGGAATTTTGAAACTTCGAGTGTTTGCCATCTGAGATAGAACCTTTATGAGATTGAATCCATGCATCATTCTTTCATTTCATTATTTCCATCATTTTATGTGTTATCCTTGTTAAACGGTTTGGTTTTCCAAGCTTCATATGTGTCGAAAACCTTTCAACCTACTGTTGCAAAGGCATTTTCTCACAATCATGTTCGGAACGGCGAAGGGACCAGGTCAAAGGACTGCATTAGACTCGATGGAGGAGGTCTAATTAATACGGCAATATGGGCAAAGGTCCACGAGTGGACAAATCGATTAGTTCTTCAGAAAAGAGCGGGTCAACGGTCATCGATCAAAGAAGCATATATTCAGAAACATTTCTGTGAGAGTTCCATGAAGCAAGATAAAACAAATTCCCCTTGGAAAATATATCAGCTTCAATATCCGAACTAAAGAATATCTTAATTTTGAATGAGTTGGATTCAAAAAAAAAAAAAAGAATGTTTAACAAAATGATAAAATCCTTAACCAGAACAGAATAATTTTTTTACATTAGAGCGAAAAATGCAATTTTTCGAGAAAATAAATCAATTCTCCATCGACGTGTTAGAATATCTAACGCAAAATGATAAATCTCCAGTAAAGCGGTTGAAGGACAAAAAGCGGAATTTTCGAGCCGCAAGACAAACTTATTCAAACGCAGTTGAATTTGCTACGAAAATAATTTATTTGAAACGAAACATTATAATTTTCAACTAAATAATTAGGTTTTGAACCAAGTGGATGAATTTGCACCCAGTAGGTTAAATTTTCTAAGAAAAACCGAAATTCTGAAAACAAAAAGTTTACCTTATTTGAAGACAGGTAACGTTTCAACGAAATGAACAAATTTTTGGAGGAATAGTTGAATTTCTAACAAAAAATTGAAATTTCCAAACCCTTCAAGCAAATGTATTAAAAGATAGTTGAATTTGCAACAAAATAAATCGATTCTCAAAGAATATTTGAATTTTCAGCTAAATAGTCAATTTCTAACATGATACATGAATTTATAATAAACCAGTTGAATTTCCAACAAAATGCATGAAATTCTATCCAATTAGTTGATTTTTTAGCCGAAAACTAGATTTTTTCAGCCTGAAGACGAACCTATTTAGGAACAGTTGAATTTGAAATAAAATAAATTGATTCCCAACGAAATATTCTAATTTTCAACTAAATAATTAGGTTTTGAATGAAATAAATGAATTTACACATAATTAGTTAAATTTCCTAACGAAAACCAAAATTCTCAAGCCAAAGGGATTCACTTTTTTGAAGACCTTTTAATTTCCAACGATTTAAATGAGTTTCTAAAGAAATTGATGAATTTATAACAGAAACCGAAATTTTCCAGCCAAAAAAACGAACTTATTCAAAAACATTTGAATCCTCAGATAAATAAATTGATTTTCAAATCAATATTCTGATTTATTAACTAAATGTTTAAGGTTTGAACAAAATAAATAAATTTCTTACCAATTTTTTAAATTTTCTAACTTATTGATAGACAGATAAATTTTCACCAGCTAAATCATGTTTTAACAAAATACACGAATTAATAACCAATTAGTTGAGTTTTCAGACAAAAATCGGAATTTTTCAGCCGTAGAACGAACTATTTCAAACACATTTGAATTTAGAGCTAAATAGTTAATTTTTTACCATAATACATGAATTTATAACGTATTAGTTGATTTGACAAAATATACGTGAAATTTCAACCAAATGGTTTCTTTTGCATATAAAAACCAGAATTTTCCAGCCGGAAGAAGAACTTTTCAAAAACATTTGAATTTCCAGCTGAAAAGTTAATTTGTCAACAAAGTACACGAATTTTCAACCAATTAATTAAATTTCCAAAGAAAAACTGAAAATTATAAGCTATAAGTATGAAGTTATTTAAGGACAGTTGAATTTGCAACATAGTGCATTGATTTTTAAGAAAATATTAAAATCATTATATAAATAGTTATGTTTCGAACAAAACACATGGATTTCAAACCAATAAGTTGAATTTTCGAAAAAAAAAACCGGAATCGCCGAGATCAAATTACAATTTTCTTCAAAGCTAGCTGGATTTTCATTAAAATAGATTAACTTCTTACGAAACAGTTAAATTTTCAACAGAAAACCGAAATTTTCAAGAAAAAATATATGTTTAGGGTGCAATATAAATAATTGTATTGCTCAGTATTAAATTCATCATAAAAGTCTCATAAATTCAGAAGAATAAGTTGATGAAAACGCTTAAATTTCAGTACTGATGTATTCCGCACAAATAATAATAATGACAATTATAATTCAATATTTATTCGAATGCTACTTCTTGGAAAGTAAATCCAAATACAGGTAAATGCAAAATAAAAGGTCAATAATGTTTATGTGTTTCATTTTGCATCATTAAGTGCCAACGGACATCTTACGCTCAAAAAACCAGTTCCTGTCCGATCACTGAAGTTGAGCAGCGTTGGGCGCGGTTAGTGCTTGGATGGGTAATCATCCGGGAATACCGCGTGCTGTGGGCATTTTGTCGGGAGACTGTGTCGTCCCATGTATTCAACTCAACCAACTATGACCCTTTACAAGTTACGCTTACCCCACAAGGAATTATCGCTTAATGGTAAAAAAACAAACAAACAAAAAACAATAAAAACAGCTGCTCCATGGTTCATCGGTTCATCCCGAGATTTGAAAAACGAAGTAAGTGTGCACTAAAACCCTATAAAAACTCCTAATGATCACTCTCTGTTCTCTTCTGTACTCATCAACAATGACCTACTCTAACGAGACAGTAAGCAATATTGTTCCTTTTTTCCAAGTCATAAAACATATCTAGGAAGAAGTTGATTCATTTGAACTTAGGCTTGGTTGTGTGTTCTTTAGGGTGTCTCTGTATACTTGGGCTCTCTTTTTACTGACTCATTTTCTGGAGATTATGTCTACGAATTTGAGATCTGTGAAGTTGTGGTTTCCAGCAATATGGGTTCCTTGCGGCAGGATCATTCGAAGTTCCTTCGTGATCTTTCACAAGCGACTGAACTTCGTCCAATCAGGTGTCCAGAATACGGCGAGTGGCGCGTGGCATCTTGGGCCTCGGGCTGTAGCAAACCTCGCGTGCCACAAATTGCTCCGGCTTACCGCCTGCGAGTCAGCGTTGTGCACCGCGAGCCATTCACACACTTACTTACGCACTTTTTCCCTTTTTACCCCATTGCTCACTTAATAACAGTGGATTTTGTCCTGACTTGATATCAGTGGCGAAACACTCCCTTCTATCCCTCACTTCCTGCACAAATATCTATTTTTTTCGTTTCTCCTTATAATCTAAAACGAAAGAAATGTAAATGTGAAATACAATAATAATAATAATAGAAGAATAAGATGAAATGATTATATTATTATTACATTATAATAATATAATGCAACAATGCATGAGCATTATTTATGAAGAATTACAAATGTTTTCTCTTTTCTTTTTATTAATTTTAGCAAGAAAAATGTTATTTGAGAATGTCGATTCATTAATCTTCTTCTGGACTTATAAATTCCATCGTTCGGCAGTGAATCCCAACTCGGGTGGGATTGCGAACGTTAAGTTATTCCGAGCACAGCTAGCACTCGGATGGGTGTCCGTTTATGACACAGTGTTTCTGCTGCGTTCAACTAATTTCGAGGGGGAGGTTTGACGCCGAGGATGAATGTGTGCACTTCATGATATCGAATGTCTACACCTAAACTTGAAATTCGGAAAACCGGATGTACTTGGGAGCATGTATTCTACATTTCTCCTCTCCCCTAGCCAAACATCCAGAAGGAGGCCAGTTTTTCTAATAAAGTCGGATTTTTGAACAAGCTGGAGGTTTTGGGAAAATGAGTACACTGGCTTTGTAAAATAGCAGTTCGATTAGACTCGAGTATCTCTATATCCTAAATAATGATTAATATTAAAATTATAATAATGATCTCCCGTGAGCAAAATAGCTCAAGAACTATTCCTTTTAGACCATAGTCAATATCAAAACAGTGAATTTGTTCCTGAGTTTTCAAGATGAAGATAACAAGTTGCATATGCGTTTTTCCATAATAAATAATATACTTGTTCTAAGTTCTTTGATATTAGAAAAATGCATCAGATATTTACGTATTTTCAATTGGAGTATCTAAATTTGGAGTAATGATTCTTGAACTCCAAAAGAATCTTTCGAAAAAATGAGCGCTTTTTTCAAGTAATAATTACAAGCATTTTATTCTAGATTCATAAATTATATTGCAGAAATAAATGCTTCATTCTTTATTAGATTATTACATTTTACTGATCTTCAGAATGTTAAGCTGGCCTTGCTAAGTCTTCTGATCTGATTCAAATAATACGTACCTAATTTCTGGAATTCGGAAACAGTCAGTTTTTTATTTTTACAATCTCATCATAATGAGGAGGCATAGGTTTTATGTGAAAATCGGCTTTAGCGGAATTTATGAAATCTCCACGTTTTAAGACCTCCTAATTCCGGAAAAGTAGTTTTTACGTTGGTGTCTATTGTCGTTGACGTTGTCGTCGCTGGTTTCTGTATAGTCCATAACTTATGAAAGACTAATCGGATTGGACTGCCCTTTGGCACACATTTTGAGGGACCAAAAAAACAGACCAAGTTCGTTCACCAGCTATTTTGGATGAAAAATAAAACTGGGGGAGCATTTTGAACATTTTTTTTTACTTTTCTTCCAAAGACTCAAAAATTTCAATTACGGTTTTATGTAGGAGGTAAAAAGTGAAGCAATTTATCCTCATGATTTTTTGATAAAAATCAAATTGGCAGAGTTTTGGAATTTTCAAGATTCAAAAATGTAAACGAAAATGAGAATTTTTAGCCAAATAACGCAAGATTGGAGAGAAAGTCAAAGGGAAAAAATGTTCTTTCTCACGAGCCCTACAAGATCATGAATGCAACTTTTTGAATTTTCTCAAGAAATCGAAAATTCCAATTTTCATCGCACAAAAAATAATGAAAAATAATCTGTGAACTCGATCACCTTCGTAAGAATGATCATATTCTATCGTGCTTTGGCACCCATTTTGAGGGACCAAAAAGACAAGTCGAGTTCGTTAACCAGATATCTTGGATCAAAAATAAAACTGGGGGAGCATTTTGAAAAATTTTTTGGACTTTTTTTCCAAGACTAAAAACTTGTGAGTACAATATCTCGTAGCACGTAGAAAGTAAAACAATTGATCCTATTAATTTTTTCGATAAAAACAAAATTGTCAGAGTTATGGTATTTTCAATATTGAAAAATATAAAAAAAAATGAGAATTTTTAGCCAAATAACGCAAGATTGAAAAGAAAGTTAGAATGAATAAATGTTTCTTCTTGGGAGCCCTTCTTGGTCGTGAATAAAATTTTTGAAATTTTCTCAAAAAATCGAAAATTCCAATTTCGATCGCACAAAAAATAATGAAAAATAATCTGGTTTTTTTCCAAGATTTAAAAATTGTAAGTACGGTTCCCTGTAGTAGGAAAAAAGTGGAACAATTTATCCTCATGATTTTTTTTGGTAAAAAAAAATTGTCAGAGTTGTGGCATTTTCAAAATTTAAAAATATAAACGAAAATGAGAATTTTCAGTCAAACAACGCAAGATATGAAAAAAAGTTCAAAGTAAACAATTATTTCTTTTTGGGAGCTTTCGAGGATGATCTTTACAACTTTTCGAGTTTTCTCAAAAAATCGAAAATTCAAATTGTGATCACACAAAAAAATGAAAAATACAAAGATTCATTTTTTGGTCAAACTATGTAAGGTACGGGAAAATATAAATGAACTAAAATTGTACACCAAAAAAAGGTCTACAAATTTGGTAAAATTAATTTTTTTAATAGGACAAGTAGCTTTTGCTTCATTTATAAAAAAGCATATAAAAAATGAAAAACATGAACTTTAGGACAATTGACATAAGCTTAATATCTGTAAATTTGTTTTAATGAACATGTGAAAAAAATTGGGCAACAAAACTTCTCTATACTGCTTTGGACAAACTTTGATCGAGTGCGCAGCACGAGACACGCGCTGAGAATGTGTTCTTGAAAGCCGGATAAGTTTTACCAAAAGAGAATTCACACTCATCAAATTGAAGTAGTCGACATTTCGCTTATGAGTTTTACAAGCTTCATATACAACTGTAGGGAAGTATAAAGGCTGAGCGCGTAGCACGAGGTAAATTTATAACCGAGCGCGAAGCTCGAGATCCGAAAGTCGGGCGCCATAGGTGCGCTAAAACTTGCGAGCGAAGCGCGCCATGAGAATGTGCCCGCGCAGCGGGCAGA
Organism: Neuroterus valhalla; assembly: GCA_011762715.2. Taxonomy (NCBI): domain Eukaryota; kingdom Metazoa; phylum Arthropoda; class Insecta; order Hymenoptera; family Cynipidae; genus Neuroterus; species Neuroterus valhalla. Next base: position 2,350 of record WSXT02030461.1, on the reverse strand, counting down.
TTTCTTTTGATGGTAAAGAAGAAAACTGCTTTTGATAAAACACAAATATATAAACGCGTGGTACTTCGCAGTTCGCAGTAGTATTTGAAAATTGGAAAGTTTAAAAATCTTCCGTTTGAGCTGGGCGATCGTGGAGGTCCTTGACTGAGGGTTGGGTAGTGTTGGCCACAAGTGCTTACCACTGGTAGCCTAATGAGCCGGCCAATCTTGAAACTCTCTTATTATCCCAGAGCGAAATGTACGTAGAGGCATATAAATCGAGAAAGGAATGGAAACCAGTCTGGCCTTTCGCCTAAATTAGGCAATTTACGCCGAGGGCGCAGAAGTACGCGCGCCAAAGTGGCGCTGCAGGATTTGTGTTTGGCCAGCTCCTTTTTATTAGTTTAGAAGAGCCCGAGTTATTAGTCGAGTCTCGAGTTAAAAATGAGGGGACCAAATGGCGCGAGCCGCGTAGCACGCTACCACCATTTTTTCCTACATCGTCAAACGTTTTCGTAGCGGCAGCTTTTTTCAGAAACACATAAATTCGTGGTGGTCGCTCGTTAGCAGGGCAATAGGAAGCTCAATCCTTTCTCTTTTCACCTTTCCTCTCTTCCGTCTCTTTTCTCTTTTATTGTGATACCTTGCCATTTGTACCCACCCAGCGGGTCAATTGTTTCCAGAATTTCCAGCCGAGTTTTGAGTTACTCCACGTGAAATGGAAGGTGTTTCCCATCTTACTGGGAGGTCCGAACAGTTTTTTTTGCATAGAGTGAAGAAAACCTATTGAAGTCAGAATCAGGAAAAAGAAATAGAAGTTACTGATTTGGGTATTAGTTATTTTATTCTTCCTCTTCTCGATTTGTCATCTATGATTCTTCAACTGAATGTATGTACTTGTCATGAAGTGTAGCAAACAGAGAATGAAGTTATATTTTACTTCGTCGACCGATACAATTGAGTCTTCGGAAAGGAAGTTTTGTAAGAACTCGACTTGACCATAAATCAGTCAGTTGCAAATTGTCAGATGAGAATCATGCGTACTGAAGGGTTCGTTTTATCCTGTGCACATGTTCGCTTGCGATAGTTGTACATACCTACCCATTACGGAACCATCTCATAAATTCGAGATCGCAATGAATAGTAATCATAGTCTGGTGCATTAATACCTACCAAACATTTATTGGCAATGAACGCTTGCGGTGATGAATTGAGCGAAAGTTAAATAACGACGTCGTCTATTGATTTTCTTCTATAGAGTCAATTGTTCTTTTGTTCATTACAGGATATGTCGAAACACATAAAGAGATTAGGTTTAATTGGCAGCACTGTGCCAATTCGTGCACAGCTGAACAAATGATACAATTAGAAGGAGTGTATAGGCAGTGTATCTTGGAGTTTATATCACAGGGCGTTAAACGGTGGTCGAGTTAATCAGCTTATAGCTCGAAATCTCTGACGTCCCCTTTTCATTCAATTGTATTGCTGGATTCCAAAGATATTCAACAATGAGTGTTTGTTATTGGCTTAGCATTATTGGCCCAAATTCTAGTTAAAGCTGCAGGTTTTGTGATTCTTCTGCTGCTACTGGAACTGAGAATTATTTATTTTTTCCATAAACGGACATTTATTGGGAATTAGTATACTAGATGCTCTCTATGAACTAGCGTTGGTGCAACTTTAACTCTTTTGCGACTGGCTCGAGCGGTTCCTTTGAGTGAGAAAATGGATTTTCATTCAACAGAATGATGTTTAGAAAAGAGTGACAACACCTCTTCCAGCATTGGACTATTGTGTTCCGAACCGCGAAGCGGATTATCCTCCTGAGGTCGCCATTTGGCTTTATACTTTATAGACAGCAAACGCCCTGGACTACGGAAATGCTGAACACTTGCTTGAATAGTCATTTGGCCACACCATTGAACCTAGGTCCTAGTTCGAGCCCTCTCTTCTTGCATTGCAAGAGGTGAGGCCATCAAAGAGAGCGAAAGTGAACGAGAAGCAACGAATGCATCACAATACACCGCATGCTGAGCGGAAGGATGCAACTGCTTCACAGGGAGTCTTATTCTTCCAGGTCTTGATGCTTGAAACGCGTGGAGTGTACTAAACGACCCTTAAAGATGAAGCTCTCTTCTGCTCTGAAACGCAAGATAATAGTAGAGTGATCTCGTCATGGGAACAAGGAACGATATGCAAAAGGAGAGGGAGAATAAGAAGATGAGGAAGTGTTTCTCCGGACTCACGCCACTATTGTCACTTTCTGAAACTTTTTTCAGTGTTGCAACTATTTTTTTAACCCTAGACAGGGCCCGTGGGGTCTTTTCTGACCCCAAACGGAATTCAAAGTACGTCACTTTTCCGTTTTTTT
>WSXT02030450.1:0-13748 GCA_011762715.2 Neuroterus valhalla | reverse complement strand
CTGATTAATCTGACACAAAATTAATTATTATCGCGTTATTTGAGTGCAACACGCATGTAAACAATGCTGCGTGTATCTCATGGGAAGCCATTTTGGTTAGTTCGCTAGATGGTCATCAGGTCTCGCATCGCAACTTTATATTTCCAATACACCAAGTTCTCCACGAATATTGTTCTGAATTTGATTTTTCTTGTCTTAGATTAGGTCTTCTGAAACCTTATAAAAAGTAAAAAAAAATTCAGTGGAATTGATTTCTCTCATTTCTTGACAGCTCAATTTCAAAACTAAAATATAAACAATATTTCATTCTTTTTTTATTTGGATACTATAAGATAGAACTCTTTTCATTTACTTTCACATCTGGAAAATTTATATTCATATGAATAAATTGATTCCTTATTCATATACACATGCATACACTCATGTATTCACATCAATTTTCTGGTTTTCATTCATGAGTAAAAAATAAAGACTTGCTTGAAAAAAAAAAAAAAGGTTGGGATTGGGATTGGGATTTTAGACTCAAATAACACTTGATTCATAATATCTTGGAGTTGAAATATTTTTTACCTGTTTTTGGCGTAAAATGAGATATATTGACACAGTTTCAGAAAATTTCATTTTTTTACTTACGTACTTGACGTGGAATCATCCGTGTATATTGCCTATGTATGTTGATTCATAAAAATTATATTATTTTTACCTGTGTCGAACGAATGCAAAGATTGTGTCACCCAGCTCAAGATATTTTGAGCCTATATATGTATTCTCAATTTTGGATTTTTATGTATTAATATATCAAACATGAATAGTTTGAAGAAACAAATTAATAAATCAAGTAACAATACCAACATTTTCCAGTTCGGTACATCAATCTTTTTTACAAACTCAAGAGAAAAAATCTGCCCGCTCTGCCCGCTGCGCGGGCACATTCTCATCGCGCGCGACTCGCTTCGCTCGCAAATTTGAGCGCGCCTAGGGCGCGCGACTTTTGGATCTCGCGCTTCACGCTCAATTGTAATCTCACCTCGCGCTCCGCGCTAGGTTATGAATTTACCTCTTGCTACGCGCTCGGCCTTTGTACCTCCCTACAGTTGTATAAAAAGCTTGTGAAACTCAAAAGCGAAATGCTGACTACTCTGAGTTAATGAGTGTGAATTTTCTTTTGTTAAAGCTCCTCCGGCTTTAACGAATATATTCTCATCGCGTGTCTCGTGCTGCGCACTCGATCAAAGTTTATCCAAAACGGTGGCGCAGTTTTGTTGCCTAATTTTTTTTAGAATTAGCAATTTTTTTTTTAATTTTATAATTTCAGTTTTATAGTTATTTTCCCTGATTGAAATGAAAGATCCATATCCCGTTAAAGAAGTTGATAACACATTTAAAGATATTTTCCTGCTAAAGAACTTGCGTCTATTTGATTTTTCCTGAGCTTGTGTCAATTGTCCAAAAGTTCATTTTTTTCATTTTTTATATGCTCTTTTTAAATGAAGCAAGAACTACTTGTCCTATTAAGAAGTTAATTCTTCCAAATTTGTAGAGCTTTTTATGGTGCACTATTTTAGTTCATTTACATTTTCCCGTACCTTAAATAGTTGGACCAAAAAATGAATCTTTCCATTTTTCACTTTTTTTGTGCGACCAAAATTTGAATTTTCGATTCTCTGAGAAAACTCGAAAAATTGTAAAAATCATTCTGGAGGATTTTGAAATGTCACAACTCTGACAATTTTGTTTTTATCAAAAAAAATCACGAGGATAATTTGTTTTGCTTCTTACGCAATACAAGAAACCCTACTTACAATTTTTGAGTCTTGGCAAAAAAAAAAAAAAAAAAAAATCTAAAAAAGATTCAAAAAGTTCCCCCTCCTTGATTTTTCATTCGAAATAGCTGGTTAACGAACTCGACTTGTCTTTTTGGTTCCTCAAAATGGGTGCCAAAGTACGATTGAATATGATCATTCTTTCGAAAGTTATAGAGTTCACAGATTATTCTTCATTATAATTTTGTGCGATCAAAAATGGAATTTCCGATTTTTCGAGAAAATTCAAAAAATCGTATTCACAATCTTGTAGGGCTTCCAAGAAGAAACATTTTTGCTCTCTGTCTTTCTTTTCATTCTTGCGTTATTTGGCTGAGAATTCTCATTTTCTTTTACATTTTTGAATTTTAAAAATGCCACAACTCTGACAATTTTGTTTTTATCAAAAAAAAAAATCATGAGGATAAATTGTTCCACTTTTTACCTTCTACAAGAAACCGTACTTACAAATTTGAGTCTTGGAAAAAAAGTCCAAAAAAATGCTTAAAATGTTACCCCTCTTTGATTTTTCATCCAAAATAGCAGGTTAACGAACTTGACCTGTCTTTTTGGTCCCTCAAAATGTGTGCCAAAGGGCAATCTCATCCGACCATTCTTTCGAAAGTTATCGAGTACACAGATTACAGACTACAGACAGACACGTGGAGATTTCATCAATTCCGCGAATGTCAATTTTCACATAAAACCAATACCTTCTCATTCAGAATGAGAATGTAAAAAGATTTTTCGGATTTCGTACTTTTGTCTAGAATACTCCCCTCGTGTATAAAAAGTTTATAAAGATTTTCAAAAACTGTTAAAGTGATGACAATAAGATTTCTAAACTCAAAAACTCTTGATTTATGGTATTTTAGGGTTGAAACAGTTTTTCATATGTTTTGGGAGTAGAATTAAACATTTTGAAAGGGTTTCAAAAAACTTCATTTTTTTACCTACATAATTGACATGGAACCATCCGTATACATTGCCTATACATGTAAATTCATGAAAATTATACTATTTTTACGTGTACTAAATGAATATATAGTTTTTTACAGTAAACTCTGCTTTATTCTAACTAATTCAAACGGTACTGCCAATACTATATGAGCCTTGGATATATATTCCCAATATATGGCTTATATATATATCAATATATCAAACAGGAGTGATTTAAGGGAAACGGATTCATAATAAACTTGACATAAAAACGAACATTCTCCCGTTTGGAACATCAATTTTTGTTGGAAACTCGCGGGAAGCAAGAATTTTGACCGGTTTTTCGGTTCGTGGCCCCACTGTACAGCGCCTTCTCCTTACCAAGTTTTCTGGTAATCATATTTCTATTCTATCTCAAAGCGTCTTGTTGTTACCTTATTTCTTGAATATTATGTTTGTGATCCTTGAAAACCGAATTCAAAATAGTGAAAAAGGAAAAAATTGGGTCAAAATTTTAGATTTTAGTTGTTTTAGGAGATTCCTCAAATTTGAGGGGAAAAGGGGACGTACTGTGATCTCCATGTTTTAGAAAAAGCAGTAATGACCACCTTGAATTCATAAAAAAAAAATCCTTACCTTAATAAGCTTCGACGACAATTTAACCTTGGTACCATCGACATTGACAAGATCCTGATCATCGGCAACGAGCTGCTTCTCGATTTCTGCCTCCTGCTCCTCCGTCATCGCAACATTCACTGGCGTGGTATTTGCTATGCTGTTTTGATAAAGGGGGCAAGCTTTGTTAGTACGCATGTGTCCTACATTACCGCAAGCTCCGCATTTTAGCTTAAGATCTGGTTTAAGTTTAGGTTTTTTACGTTTAGGAGTAGAGTTTTCAGATCGGATAGGTTTAGGAGTAAGAGAAGAAGAAGGAAAATTAGATAATGGAAGGATACTGGCAGAGGTCGTAACTGGAGTGCTGGAATTGCTTCGATCAAAAAGTCCCGAAGCGTTGAAAGGAGTACTAGAACTTCCACCTAGCATTCGCTCCCGTTCCTGATTCCTCTTGATTCTTCTTAACTGCTCCTGAATTCTTCTTTTCTCCCTCTTCATTTCTTCCTTCTGCGCCTCATCCATGGTAGCAAACTGTTTTATAAACGACTCGTCCTTAGAGTTTCTTATCTTCAAATACGTATCAATCACAGCCTGTTTTCTAACAAGCTCAACTCTCGTGAACTCGTGTCCTTCAGGGTTCTTGAAAGTTCTGTAAATCTTGAGAACTCTTCCTGGCTGGGCGTTCATATTATTCATCGGGGATTCTTCCTCATCCTCTTTCTTTTTCTCTCTATTCTTCTTGTCTTGTTCCTGACTCTCGCCCATTAACATTTTTCTTAATTCGTGTCTCTGTTGCTCTTCTTTCTCTAAAGATAACTGAGTACTTGTCTTCTTATTCGAGAGCATGTTCTCAATATTCTTCCCCATTTCTTCAATGTCTGAACTATCTTCCTCAGAACTCTCACCTTCATCGGTACTAAGAACTTCATACGAGGACAAGACCCGATTCTGTAGGTCAAAAATTCTTTGACATTCTTCTTTGTACCTTTCCTGATGTTCAGCTATGGAGAATCTGTTACCCCTAGAGAATTTTGTCATGCCTTCTTCTCCAGCCTTCGCCTTTTCTGTCGAAAGAGTTCTCACGACGTCGATGACTTCCCAACGTGAAAGTTTCTTGATTTCCTCTTCAGGAACACCAAACTTTCTAAGAAGGGCTTTGGCATTGTTAAGAGACAACCTCCTTAAGTCGGCATCAGTTCCAGTCACAGTTCTCTTAGGCTGGGCCTCCTGTTCTTCTTTGCTAATTGTTGGTTTATTGGGAACCCTGACGTAAGAGAATCCTTCACCGCATCCAGTTGGATCAGCGGGACCAGCCAGTTGCAACAAACATTTACCTTTCATCGCCTGGATATAAGCTCGTGTTGTATTCCAAGGTGCAACCTTGACTTCGTCGTCCATCTTCAGCTGCATTTCTTCATCGTCATCATCTTGCGGAGTAAAGAGGAACTTTTCTCCGTAACCAGCGTCTTTCAATCTCTGTTCTGCTGCAATCATGCTGAAGTAAGCACAGCATTGTTCTGGAGAAACCATGGCTCTGATTTCTTCCTCGGTGGGCAATCGGAATTCAGGTTTGATGACCCACCAATTGGAGTCCATTCCGGTTCGTTTGAAATCGGCACAGAGCTTCAATCTTTTTCTTATACTACTCTCACTGTGTGAAGGAAAGGCCTTCTTAATATCGTCCATTTTTATTCTTCTTGGTATGTCCCTCGATTTCCAGAAAAGTCTGAAAAAAGGGAAAAAAGAAAAAAGTCTCAATAAACACATGAATTTTTATAAATCATCAAATAAAAATATAATGCTTATAAAATAATACTTCGGAAATACAGAGTATAAGTTTCACATAGTGAACTCCACTCACAAAGGGACCTTCAGGTCACCTAATTTTTGTTTTGGTTGATACTCTCCTCAGTGATAGACATTTACTAGAGGTTTTCTGAGAAAAATCAGGAAGGCGCAATTTTGGATCATTCTCGAGAAAAATGCATTCAAAGAATTGCGAGCGGATGGTCATTGAGCTAGCGTAAATGTATTTTCAAGCACCTGGTGGCTCAGCTGGTAAAGCGTTTCGCTGATAATCGCAAGGTTGCACGCTCGATTCACGCTGCCTGCACTTTTTTAAAATGCAAAACTGTTTATTCATCCATTTCTCAATAATCTTTAATGGAATTATAATTTTTCAATGATTGTTCAATAATTTTTTCAAATGAAGACTCTGTTTTACTCTTTATTATCTTTCGTTTGGAAACTTGTTTTTTTTATTTTGAATTATTAATTACTTAATTATTTGTAGTATTTATAGTTTTAATTTAAATTACGAAATAAGTGTTTCAAACGGAAATTGCACGAAATCAAAATGTTTTGTACAAAATACCAAACACAAAACACAGGAATAATAGTCAATTATCTTTTAAACATTTATTAACTTACATAAACATTTATTCTGAATAATTATTAATAATTATTTAGAATAAATGTCAATGGAAGTTAATAAATGTTTAAAAGATAATGGACTATTATTCCTGCATCCTGTGTTTACTTTTTTCCGTATTTTGTATAAAACATTTTGATTTCGTATTTAACATTGCAATTGTCGTTTGGAACACTTATTTCCTGATTTAAATTAAAAATATAAACACAACAAATAATTAAATAATTAATAATTTAGAAGAAATCAGCGAAAGGCTTTACTAGGTGAGCCACCAGGTGTTAGAAAATACATTCATGCTAGCTCAACGACCATCCACTCGCAATTGTTTAAATCCATTTTTCTCGAAAATGGTCCAAAATTGCGCCTTCTCGATTTTTCTCAGAAAACCTCTAGTAGGTGTCTATCACTGAGGAGAGTATCCACCAAAACAAAAATTAGGTGACCTGAAGGTCCCCTTGGTAATACTTATTTATTATTTTTTTTTTTCAAGAAAATTAGATTAAACGCTACAAGTATAGCAAAATACATAAGTCCAAAATAATAAGCAAGGAGTATTAAACTGAGTTTCAAGTTACAAGGCATACTAAAATTGAACAAAAAAGGATTGTGGAGAAATTCCGTAAAATTGTATTGTAATTTCGACTTCTATGCAGGTATTTTAAATTTCTTAAAAATTCCATTGTGCACAATTCTGAACATGATTTATAAGAGAGCTATTTTGATGTTTGATTTTCATTTGATGAAATTTCGTATAAAACTTCTTCATTCAATTCATTACATTAGGGTTGCTACAGAATGTCCATTTATAAATTTCAGTTCTTTCACAGGTTTCACATGGTAAAAAAAGCAACGTAAAAAAAATCATGGAAAATTCCTACATCACTAATTCCAATACGAATAATCAACTTTCTTCAGACAGGATGAATTCAAAAAGAAAAAAAAGAATTACACGCGTCCAAAATATTTGTTAATAAAATTGTAAACTCATCAACTTGCATTTTGTAACAATTTCTAGGTATTGATTATGCTCAGTTTCAACATTATTCTTTTGCGAACTCGAATTTATTTCACTTGAACTCTTATTATTGGGAAGTTTCCTAATTTGAACTATTTTCAAAACAGGAAACTTAGGAATTTTTAACATCAATGGAAGATAAATGCTATTATTGAGCATTTTTCACTCTTTAAGCCATCAACATTCGAATATTGTTTAATTCGAAACTTAATGTTCTTGAAATGGTCCAATTCAAAGCTATGTCGAAGCATTTTTTAAATATTTTTTTTATATCAAACACTACAATTTGATACTTTTAACCTCCTGAATGCGATTGAATCGAATTTATGATTTTTAAACTCTTTAAATTCGATATTCAATTAATTATAGAACGATATTTAGTGAAAAATATATATCGACAATTATTGCTTTGATCTGGAATATACTCCGAAACAATATGATCGAAATATTAATTTTTCCGCATTTTAATCATCGAATTTGAAATCATTTGTTTTTGGCCATTTTCGACCAATAAGTTTGAACAATCACAATGGTATAACTTTGAAAAATTTGTCTTTGAAGTCGCAAACGTACAATACGAAGCTTAGCTTTGCTTATCTGCAGTTTTACACTCCTCTGACCAAATTTTCAGGCAAATGCGAGCACTTCTATAATGATAAACCAGCTATGAACGGTAGGGGATTTTTGGTATTGAAAAATCTAAGTGGCCTTCATGTAAGAGCATGCAAAGGTATACATGGAGAGAATCAATGAATAAAATACAATCTGAAACTTAGGAAATGAATAATAGATGAATTTGAAATATTTTGGAATTTCTTTTTCTACATCAGCGTTTGCGACTATTTTTCGGTTTACATTTCTGTATATTTTCAAATAGCGACATGATAGTGGTTTCGCTAAAAAAGTGGGAAATAGTTTCGATAGTGCGTTGAGTCTGAGCCCTGATAGTGGAAGGAAACGAAGGTAGGAAATGATATGATAGAAAAAGTTGGTAACATCACATTACCTGTAAATGAAAACCTGTAGAAAATCCCTCACAAAGTTGTTAGCTCTCTTCGAATTTGGTCCAGGAACTTCATAAAGTGGGCACTCTTGCCCAGCAACGAAAAGTGCATCAATTTCCCGAATATGATACTGATGTCTTGTTCTGATAACCAGGAAATCCGTATGTGGAATGTTGTGCTCATAAATCGGGACTCTGTACATGTTATTTTCAACAGTCTGAATACTCTGCCCAGGCGTCAGAATTCCTAGGAAAGGGCTCGTGTGAGCATAAGCCGTCTCACCATATTTGTACTTCTGAGGTCCCTGATCCTTTCCAGCTTTCCGTTTGTAGTAGTTCTTCATTTTGGAACACATGCCTACTTGATTCATGAGAGGCGGATGTTCTTCAGAAAATTCAACAAGAACTAATTCCCCATCACGACCTGTTAGATCCTCAGCAGTTCTCATAAAGAAAACATCACCACCACCAGAAGCTATTCTCTCCTGTTCCCTTTGCTTTGCTTTCTTCTTGATGTGCTTTAGCAAAGGAAGAACGGCATGTGAAGCTAGCTGTGCAAGAGGACCGTGGCTGAAACGTCTCAAGGGTGGCCTGTGGAAGTTCCTGAGACGCATTGGTCCCATGTAAGTTTGCACAAACGGAGCTCGTAGTTCAACAACAGGAGTGCTGTGTTGAATAAGGTTCCCTCCGCCAACCTTCAACCTCAGAGTCGTTTCCGAAGATCGAGGAAGATAGTAGGGATCATTCGAAATATTGAATGGATCTCTGTCGGGAGACTTTGGTGGAGGAGGTGGAGTATCTTCTTCGAGGACGTTGATAACCCCGGCCTTTCCGAGAAGAAGTTTACTTTTCTTCACGTGAGGATGTGGGATTTTCACTTTAGGCTGAGGTCCGTTTTCTTTATGAAGAAGCGCGGGATCGATGTCATCGGGAATTCCGAGGACGATGTTCTCGTCGTTTGGATCTAGGGTTAGGATCTTTGGTTTAGGTATTTTCTTCATGTTTTCTGCGTCCCAGATGATTTCTTCTTCCCACAGGCCGTAGACTAACTCCTCGTTTTCTACTGGAAAAATGGACCACCAGGTGTCGTCGGTATCTTCCCGGCTCATCTGTTGACCTCCTTTGGCAAGTGGTCTAAATTGGAAGGAAAAGGAGTAATTATTATTTGAGAATAAGAAGAACTTGGCTACTTTTACAGAATATTAGTGAAGAGTCCTTGAACATAACTTACAGTTTATTTTTCTGAGTTGGAACTATGTTTTGTGTGGCAAGCCTGACATTAGGAGCTACAGGAACTGGAACTCCTTTTCCAGGTTGGCTAAAGGCTTGAGCTGTTCTGTTTCCACTGGAAGGAACCCAACCAGCAGCGTTGCTTTTGCTGTTCAGTTTATGCATCACCTTGTGCTTTATTTCATCGCCGTTCCATACAACATCATCTTCCCAGCGTAATTGCGAAACCATAAGAAAAGCATCATCGGCAAAGTCTCCTTCTACATTTTGATTTTCTTGGGGTTCTTGCTGAAATTTTAATGGAAGAAAAAAGGATTATTTTAAATCTGGGTTTCAAAAAAATTAAGTCAAGTAATAAATCATATTTGAAAGAATTATTAATCAATGCAAACCAAGCATTTTATTATGAAATTCAGGATCAAATCGTCTAAATAAAATATTATTCAACTTAAGAATTTGAGAATGATATCTTTATGAAGAGGTGAAAGTTCCATACTTGTTGAAGGCTTTTACTAAAAACTGTGAAATTTGGTCACAAAAACGTTCGCTGTGAAAGTAATTTTCTGAGAACAAGAATTTATATAGAAAATATATAGCCTGAAAATCAACGCTTGTTGATTTTCTGAGCTTAGGATCTATTTAAATATTCTATTGAATTGCTCATCATATTTCTTGCATTAAAATTGGAATTTTCATGGCGAAAAATTTCACTTTCTATCAGGGGTATGCCACGCCACTCATTGTATCCTAGAGACAGTTGGTTCCCAACTTGACTCAGCGGTCAAAATATGAAACTATGGCGTTGATTGCATTTCAGCAAATTTTTCGTTTGAATTTGAATTTGCGACAGAAAAACAGTGTCAAATCAACAAAAATGGTTACGTCAGTAGCACATAGTTTGAAGTTTTATTGGATTTATTCACGTAAAATTTTTATTATGTAGGTTATAGGTATTAAATAGTGATCTGTGATCAGAGTGCATTGCGCAAATAGTGCTTTATCATAATATGTTACAAGAATCAAAAGTATGAACTATGGGTGGTCATCGTTGCAATGTATTCAATTGCAAATCAAATAACAAACAGAAGGCCGAAACAGCAAGGAATTCAGATACAAGGGTGGTGACTCGACCGGGAAACCGGGAAATGAATGTGAATTCAATAAAAAACCAGGAAGTTACTTGACTCAACCCAGAAAATTAAGTGTTTCACCGTGAAAATCCGAATTATATTGCTACAAATTAAAAAGAGATTTTATCATTCCATTGAAAGAATATACATTCCATTAGTCTGATTCTAAAATTTTTTGAATATATCTATACTTTATAAGAGACATAATTTTTATTTTTTTCCATGATAAGAAAAACCTTCTGCAAATTTCTTGCTTTGTCAGTTTCTTCAGCTAACTCAAGTTTTATAATCGAATTGCTGATAGCTCAAGCATTCGAAAGAATTATCTTCTCTATTTTTCTAGGAAAATGTATTTAACACGTTTTATTTGCATTTTTCTCATTTATATGACTTGGAACAAGCAATTTAGAAAAAATTATTATTGTTTTCATTTAAGTGCAGGGAGTTTCAAGAAAGGGATATAATTTCAAATTCGTCACAATTTGAAAGTCCTCTCTTCCTCATTTCCAAGGCAGAAATTTCTTCAAGAAATATTTAGAGTAGAAATAGTATTTCGCAGAAGAAATATTTCTGAATTATAATAGAAAACTTATTTACGTTGTTCATTGCAAATTTATCCTTTTTCAGTTGAAAAATCAACTACTTGGTTAAATGTTAAACTCTATTGTTGGAAATTAAATTTTGTTGTTGAGGGTGCACTATTTTAATTCAAAATTTACCCCTGGTTAAAAATGTAACTATTTCGTTGAAAATCAATTAGTCTTTTTTTGGTGGAAATTCGAGTATTTATTTGAACATTGATTAAGAAAAAATTAAACTATTTCTTTAGGAATTTATATACTTTGAGGAAAATTCGTCTTTTCTGTCGAAAATTAATCTTTATCGTTAAAAATTAATCTAATTCGCATAAAATACATCTATTCCACTTAAAGATTCATCATTTTACCTGAAAATTCAACAACTTGAATGGAAATTTGTCTTTTTGAATTGGAAATTCAATTGTTTCGTTGAAAATTCACAGATTTGATTGAAAAATCTATTTTTCAGAGGAAAATTATTTTTTTCTTCGAAAGTTTATTCTCTTGTTTTAAAATTCTTCTTTGCGGTTAACAATTCAAATAATACAGTTGAATATTTTTCATTTTAGTCGAAACAACATCTTGTCGAAAACCCTTATGTTTGGTGAAAACAGTAATTTTTCAAATCAAATTGTCACTTTTTAATTTTTGGTTGAAAATGATTATTTTTATACTCAAACATTCAACCATTTTGTTGAAAAATTGTATTTTATGGTTAAAAGTCAATATCTAGTCAGTTGAAAATTCGTCTTTCTGATTTGAAATTCAACTACTTGAATTGAAAATTAACCATTTTTTTTAAATTTATTATTTTGTTTAAAAGTTTAAGAACTCGTTTGAAAGTAAGTTTATTTTATCACAAGCAATTTATTTTTAAAGTGAAAATTTAACTTATTCAAATTAAAAATTTCATAGTTGTATAGCTGAAAATTCATTTGTTCGGATGAACATCCATTTTTTGCAGCATTCAAATTTTGGTTTCTGTTTGAAAATTCAACTCTCTCAGTTTAAGATTCTTTGTTTTCGTTGAAAACTCTCTTCTTTGGTTTGAAATCGGATTTTCAACTAAAAACTAGTTTTTCAACTATTTTTTTCAACACATGCATCAAAACCACGGGTTTTCGAGCGTGTGAAGCGAGCCAGAAGTTGCTGTGTTTAGAGCAGGGAAAAAACTGGGAAAAAAACTCCAAGCAGGAAAAAAAAATTCCAGCTGGAGGTGAAAAAACTCGAAAATCCGTGGTTTTCATGCATGTGTTGAAGAAAATTTCGTATGCAACTTGGGATAGAAGCTCTTTTGGCGAGCGCGATGTTTGCCGAAGACTATTGTTTAGTTTCAAATCAGTTTTTCAAACTTAGAAAGTTACTGCTCCATTCCTGGTTGAAAAAGAATTATTTTTTCAGTTTGAGATTCATACATTTGTTGAAAATTGTATTTTTTGGCAGAAAATTAATCTCCTTATTCGAAATTAATCTTCTCGTATAAATATTCACATCCATGGTTAAAAATTAAAGGGCTCCAGTTAATTTTTAATCATTTTGGTTGAAAATTCATCTTCCTGGTTTGAAATTTCACTGTCCCAGTTGAAGATTCACAATGATGTATAGAAATTCATCGCTTTGGCTAAAAAATCAGCTATCTTGTTTGGAAACAGTTTTTTTCTTTCGTTGTCGTTGATTGATTTTTGTCGATTGTCAGTTAAATTGTCCCAATTTTTATAAAGAAATGATATGCTTCTGTGGAAATTTTTAGTATTATTTTCAAAATTTTTTAATTTTGTAATGTTTCATCTGTTCTGTTAAAGAATGTTTAGAATGAACGTCATAAATTAAAATAAATCTTTGCGTTTTGCGACAAACATGAATATGTTACTTTTAGTTTCCCGGAAAAATTGGGAAACTTGACCGAGAAAAACCGGAAAATACCCTTCGTGGGAAAAAGTAATAAATCGAGGAAATTTCGAAGTGAAACAGTTTATGAATTCTGCTAAAATTAGAAGATATCGTTCGATTCTTACTTCATACTCAAATCAACGATTGGGCGAAAGGCGCCCAGCGCCGCAGTTCCACATTTCTTTCGCAGAGACAAGTTGAGAACTATAATTCATGATAATCGTGACAGCCTTTTTATTTTTATTTATACCGAATTTGTGCATTATTATATCTGATTCCTCTGATTTGGGGTTTCAATAGAAACAAAAAAACCATAGTTCTGATAAGAAGTATAATCATTGTGAATTAATTTGCGTTTTCAAACCCCTTTCCAGAGCTCTATGATTCGCATTTAAAATTTGCTTAAATATTAATCTCCTGGTCCATTTTATATATATTGTAAGCTATTACATTATTAATTATAACATAACCATCTTTTATTTTAAGGTTCCAATTTTCCCGTCATGTATTCAAGGTTAGCCCATGCACACTGAAATTCCAATAAGTCGACTTTTTTTTTCTAATTTGGTTGATTTCTGTACCTCTAGAGATCAAATAGGCTTCAATTTTCATATCAGGAATTATAAGCCCCCTTTTCTTGTAAATTTGCAGTTATGAGAACAAGCGATTGTAAAAATCGAGTTAATTCGAGCATCGGAACCGCCATTCATCAATACAATATAATAATCGAGGTGACTTTGTGACATTTTTTGTCGTTCGAATTTCGGGAATAAATTATTGTAATTTCGGTATAACGTTTGGTAATGAAGAATTCAGGAATCATTCACGCGTATTTCCGCAGAAAAATCATGTGGAATTTGGATTCTACAACAGAGGTATTCGATTTTCCAGTGACTTGTTAAGACATTTCATCAGGCCTGAAATATTTAAATCCAGGGTGTCTAGCAAAATTCAATTCGCGAATTCCTGGCAAATTCCCGGATTTACCGGATCAAAAATAACATTTTTCCTGGTTTTTTGTGATGTGTTTAGCTATTTCAGAAGTGGGTTCGATTGATAAGAGAAAGGTTATAAAGAATTACTGAGAGGAAAAAAGATTACAGAAAATAGTTTGA
>WSXT02030439.1:0-13748 GCA_011762715.2 Neuroterus valhalla | reverse complement strand
TGAGACAGTGTTCGATCAAAGGTACAAGATCAGAGGGAAAGTTTGCGAAGGATTTGATAATATTGATTGTATCAGGGTGAGTGAGATTCGCCAACCTATTGTAACTCAAATATAGGGCCACGCGGTTTTACTCTCACAAGGCTTGTAATCCACAAGCACGCCCAGATTCTGACTTATCATCCTTAAAATGTTTACAACCAGTTTTCCATTGATCGTCAATTCTTTTGAATTCTGAACGAATTCACGGAAGTCGTTATGAACTCTTGAATTTTCACCCAGTTCATGGAAGTCGCCCTTGTCTTCTGAAGTCCATATCCTTCTGTTGCTCAAATCGTCCTAGACAACCTCGATGCAGTTTTTCCTCCGAAATTGCCTGGCCAGGTTGAGTTGACGATGGCGGATTGATGAGTTGTCCATGTTACTCAAAACAATCGTTGGATTCAGTTAATAAATGATTGGCGTCATATCAGGTACAATCCTGCCCATTTGACTTTGTCAAGCTTGATTCTGCTTAGGAGAAAAGGAGCAGCATTGACCTTAACTCTGCTCTCGCTATGGGCTTTTATGGCAGTGATCTGAGTCATAACTGTTATTGACTTGATCCGCCTTGCCGAAGTTGTGGCAAAATTTATACCATTCATTCGGCCTTTTTTCCGTACCTTGTAATCACCATTGCATTTGAAACAAGTCCTTTCTTGCTTTGGTTTAATTTCTAACATTTGGTTTCGCTTAGGAGTACTTTTATCCACAATTAGATTTCCGCAGATAGATCGAAGCCCAGTTCATCTCAATCACGGCGGTGCACCAGAAATCAATATTAATCGATGCGGTAACCTAAATACAGGCAGAAAGAATTTTTTTGTTCATTTATTGTAGGCGACCCAGTAGGGAACGTTCATTCTACGTCGAGGTAAGGGTGGATCAAGAATACAAAACTTCCAAACGTTAAGTATGAATAGCGCTAGAATGCTGCTGAGTCTTATTACAAAAGAATACCTTGAAGGACTTCTTGAGATTGTAACCTTTACAGGTAAATGTAGAATATCCAAGCAGAAGAAAGAATAAGGAAGCTGACAGAGAGAATAAAAGCAGAGAATAAGAAGGGCTCTGAACACCTCCTGGATATAGCGATTTTGAGCAATGGAGGCCCTGAGCCCCCAGAGGTTAGAAGGCAGTAGGGGAGAAAAGAAAAGAAAGGTAAACATTAGCCGCTGAGGAGGAGATAAGTTGAGGAATTTGGAGAAAAATAAAAAATGAGAATCGGGAAATGTTGGAGGAGAGAAAAAATAAGTAAGATTGAAAGAAGAATGGAAGTAGTGATTGGGAAGATAAAGAAGAGGAAAGACCAGAAGGAGAGTAAAAATGAGTGAAAAAAAGGTGATAGGAGGATGAATGAAAGGAGGGTTGAAATGAGAGAGAATGTCGTACAAGGAAATCCTGAAAAAGAAGAACAACAGTTTGCTAAAGTCTTTTTGTTCAAGGAAAGTAATTAATTCAAACTCATTTCACGAAAATGTAAATATTCTCTGCGTCACGCCTAAAGCAATGTTTATATACTTTTAATTCATTTGACCTCTGGTATGTAGATAGTGATTTTTGTCAATAAAGAGATAATAGGTAGTATATATACAAGTGAAGCACATTCAACATCTTGTGAGTTGAAGGAAGACAACTTTTCAAAAAGTCAGTTCTCTGTTTCCAGCAGGATGAGGGGTTTGATGTTCACTCTACTGCTCTTCTCTCTTGTGATGTTTCTCGATTTTGTTAGTAAGTATATCAATTTTTTTAGTAACTATCTGACATCCAAATACCGAATGTAATACAGTTTTTTTATTCTGTAGACTATTTGCTTCAGAACAGTTGAAACATGTTATCATTGCTTACGGGTATTTCATCTCGTTGCGTCATTATGTATCTAACCTCAAAAATGTCTCATTGGTCGTTGAAAAAACATTTTCCATTGAATATTGCTGAAAGTATTCCGTTATCAAACTTTATTCAGGTTTTTAACTAGTTTGGCTTTCACATAGATGTCCAATCGAATCTCCCAATTAGAATGCCAACAAGTGTTCTAAAGATTCAACTTTACATTTTTTTGGATATATTTTCTATTTATTTATTTCGTTTGTGAGTAAAATGTAATGCAACATACAATTAATCATTAATCAAGATATCTAAAATCTCAATACTGAACTCATTAAAAAATTTGTTTTTTGTAGAGCGTATGCTTTACAACAGTTGAAACATATGTTTTCATAGCATGCGTGTATTTCATCTTCTTGCGCCATATAAGAAAGTCATATAAATGACCCCTTCTATGGTCGTAGTCGTTTTGATTGCGTCATTTGATGTCGACTCAGCAGTTTCAAATAATGTTATTTCAATAGCCTCGCTTTCAGGTCCCGTAATAAGCTGATCCCTCAAAGATTTGTTCTCGTCCTCAAATTTACAATTCATTTGCTAAACTGCGCAAACATGACATATATTGAGTGACCGATTCGTTTTCTCTTTGTTTCCCATCTCAAAACTGTAGCCTGAGTACTGTTTCATTTACTTTTAATTTTGTATTGTTTCACAGATTCGTTATGATGTCTTCAAGTATTGTTTCTTTCGTTTTTTTTTGGTTCGAATACTTCCCGGACTATGCTATATGTCCCTGCATCCATTTTCGTCGAAAAATTGCTCTTTTTTCCGTTATCCATGATATCATTTGCTTCAAAAAACAACTCGATCCGTTCCACACAATCCTTCATCGTCTGTACCCAGCTTGAAGTCGAGGCTTGGAGCATCTCTCAATTACACTACTGTGTGAAGAACATGATTTACTTTCACTGTGTCCAGTTCTAGTGCTTTCTTCCCCTGTTTCACTTCTATCATTTGTATCCTCATTTCCCCCCCCCCCC
The DNA here is from genome assembly GCA_011762715.2 of Neuroterus valhalla. Taxonomy (NCBI): domain Eukaryota; kingdom Metazoa; phylum Arthropoda; class Insecta; order Hymenoptera; family Cynipidae; genus Neuroterus; species Neuroterus valhalla. The sequence goes on along the minus strand of WSXT02030439.1, from coordinate 10,845 downwards.
CCTCCCCCCAACAAGACGCGATTCGTCTAACTAGAAATGTGCACTTGCGTCAACATCCCTGTTCCGTAACTCGTTGATAATTTCTTGCTCATTGAAATTTTTGTATTCACGCTGCGCCTTTGTTATTTGTCATCAAGCTTACTTTATTTTCGATACACGCGTTGAAATATGTAATACCCTCATCGCCATTGCAGTGTTTATAAGGATTTATGTTCTGCTTAAGGAGACATGATTTCTATCTAAGGGCATCAAGGATGTACTCCACGTACAGTCAATCTCACAATTCGATCATCTTTATTATGATTCATAAAATTGACTAGAATATGTATCTATCAATCTCTACTGCGTTTTTAAGGAGGCTCCTAAGTGTACGTCAGAAAGGAAATTTAGGTTGCAATTCTCTCATTAATTAGAACTTATTTACAGTATCAGTTTTTGCTCTCTCATTAGGGAACAGTTACAATTCTTATCAAATACTCATAATCAAGGCCTCATCCCGTTCTTTGAAGGATCGCGATAAAGGGCCAGCTAAACTCACGTGTATTTTGAGGACACGGGGGGACCCTAGTATGACTACTCTCTGCTCTCTGCATCTATCCAGAAAGTGCCACGACATAATTCTGGCACACAGGTATGGCTTTCAGGTTACTAACCAGCAAAAGCGTCACACCTCTAACATCACTGATGATAAGAGCAATAATTTTTACCGAATATCCTTGATTATGCCGCTGAACGTGTTCCCTGAGATCTGCGTACCTCTCCTTTTTCTCGAGTTCCTTGAATTCGAAAATGAAGTCCGCCAGGTCCAAAAATTCGATCACGAACATAGTTCGGTTACGTTTGTCAAGAAACACGATGTCGAGTCTTTTGTTTTGGATCGGGACTATTTTCGACAAATCGTAGTCCCGGTAGATTCGGCACTCCTTGTTCTCAAAACATGCTATCACCTTTGGTGCGTTCGGCAAGGCAGGGTAACGGCCAACGCCATAAGAGTGACAAGGATGTTGGTAGAGCACTTTCTAAGCCGCGTTGTGTCATGCCAACATTTTTCATCCTTACAAATTTTACCAAAAGCCTACCATTTGCGAGATATATCAAAATCCAAAAACTTTTTGAGTTTTCTCAAAAACCTGCCCCTGAACGATCCCGCATTCTTCAGGTTAAGCTTTTAGAATGCTCTTCCAGCGATTTCCGCAAGAAAAGTATTATGGTATTTTTTTACAAAAACGGCCTTTATTTATTCGAATGAAATCTATTCAAATAAATTGTTAAATCTTCAGATGCCATTTTGAAAAAACAATTTCTATATAAGAATCTAGAAAAATTGCAAAATGAAAAAGTAAAAAAAAAACACTGACAGACGATTCGATCCCATGACCTTCTTCGCGAGAGTAAATGATTTAGCTCGCGCAGCCATCGCATCATCTAACATCTGTCGGCAACAAATCGCCCATGTTCATTGAGAGCCCCAGGGTTTAGGTTAACTATGTGAGCTTCAAAGCTTGTGATCAGTTAACTCGTATTTATTTAATCGCCTTTCAGTAATGTTCTTTATAATTATCATATCATTATATGATTATTTCATATTCTTCTCGAAATTAAATATAACACCCTGATCAAGCCGTCGGTTAACTCAGCTGGCTGTGGTTTCGACAGCGCTCGCTAGATGGCTCTGATGCGAGCAAAGGGTAGGGCTCTTTTGCTGAGTGGAGCTGGTGATCTCGTTCCCGATAGTCAGCCCACTTTACGTCATGACGCCATATGAGTTGCGCTTCCTTCTCTCTTACTCCCTGGTTGAAACTTAATCGCGCGCACCGATACTCAATTCATCATGACCATGAAGTTTGCTATATGCTACGGATTAGAAATTTGTTTGATCTATAATTAATAAAGGAAAAGTCTGACATGAAAACAGAGTTAACCATCGTAATCGTCTCCTGAACGTTTCCGTGCGCAATTTTTCTTCTTTCGAAAAAATAATTTTTTTAACAATTAGACCATTCCTAACGTTATTGACATCTGAAAGATGATTCAAATGGTTATTTTAGTTCTTGTGTCGGACTGTTCATTTGTTACTTATCAATTACAACAATTTTGAATCTATAGCAGGGTCGCAATTCATGAGACTCTCGTTGCTGCCGTCAGCCAGAATTATTTCTGCTGTTACTCGCGCTTGTTGATATAACCTCAAAGCTTTCTTGGATATAATTGGTGTTTTTATGTATTAGTGAATATTATTTGACAATAAGTATTAATTGAAGATTTATAATAGAGAAGAATCGAGATGAATAAATCATTCTGTTCTGACGAAACTACGGATGAGGAAGAAGCTATAAAAGGTTAAAATTAAAATTGTTTCTTTTGAAGGTGTGTGATTGCATTTACTTTTGAAAATGCATTTGATGCTTGCCCCCCGACCAGCAACTTTCGCTTCGCTCGTGCTGGAAATGTCGGGACAGACATCATTACATCAGTATATACCACGCGGGCAGAAGTTTGAAAGTCCTGCACTGCGAGATATGATACCCTCGGCTTCGCCTCGGGCACCATGCCACATAGTGCAGAACTTTCAATTTTCTGCCCTTGTAACCACACAGCATAAGTGATCATCGGAATAACATGAATAGGATAATATCGTACCCTAATGTGAATCACGTAATATATGAATATATAAAATCACCGAATGAAAAGTTTTATCGCTAAACCCATTCAACGACAAATAAATCAATACGAGATTCACAAGACACCGAAAATGCTCAGATAAAGATTACATCACGGAACGAATATTGCTGAAAGCTTTGACGTACATCAGTATTTGGTAATATGATTTGTTAAGAATCGTGATAAAATATCAAATTGGCGCATAAAAAACATATCGCATACTTCTCTGGCGTTTCCCTCTGTGAAGGAAAAGGGCCGTTACGCGATGCTCTTCTGATAGCTTGGACTCGTTTGACTTGTGAGAATCTATATATCACTATGAATTGATGGTGATTTAATTATCAAAGATAAATCTTCGATGTCGACATCGACAATGAATTTCAAAATGTGCCTAATCAACTCATAGTTTAATTTTATTTCGAAATGATCAGGCGACAATAAACATCACGTTGCTCATAACATGCACCATATGTCATCATTGTACGCATTTTATCTTGCTTCATCATTTAATATTATTTTTTGCTAGAATTATCCAATTTATTGTTATAAATTTTGTGTTCTAATATTTTGATGTAGTATCAGATTAAATGAATTGTTTCCTTTATTGCTACGGGGATCTCCACGTGAATCTTATGGACCGGTTTACGTGTACTTATATAATCTTATTAACACCACGTGATCTAGTAAGATGGGATGTTTTTGGAATGTGAGAAGAATTCTTTTCAAGACGAGAAAAAGCATTTATTTTCATTCTTATTTTCTAATCTTGACGAGATATAAAGATTCCTCGAAAATATGCGTGCAAAGAGCTACGTGGACTTCTACTCAGACTATTCAGAAAACGAGCTGAATTTTCGCAACCTGCTTTCATTCAAATATCTTTGAAGAAGCCTTGCTGCGTAACTTTCAAGAATAGACAGTGCTTGCATAAGGACGATATCTTCTTCCCTTATCGTCACGTGTTATTACCACCTGATTTTTTAAGTACCAATAATATTTTTTGGACCTGATCAGGAAACTTGTTAATAACCATTCCTTAATTATTTTTTCAGAATCAATGAACCAACCCTCAAATGGATATTACGTGGTGGAATGGAATGGAGAAACTTATCGAGTACCTGTTGGTGGATTTATCCGCGTAGGGCTTAATCGAATCCCATCTGCTAGAGGTAATTCGAAATCGGAGATACCATCATATAAAATTATTGGTTAGAAAACCATCACAGGGTCCTTCCGAAAGAGAGTGCCATTCAGGCAGATGACACTTGCTCTAAGTAGAATCGCAGTTAACTAAACCTATGTCCACGTCTCACGACCATAAGTTGAGTGACGAGATAGCACGATGAAATCATGATAAGGGAACAGCAGAACACTCATATGTCTTCCGGAGATGAAGGGATCCCAGTATGCCTGCTCTCTCCATCTATGCGATGAGTGCCACAGCATATTTCTGGCACACGGATATGGCGCAAAGGTTACTTACCATTGATAATAAGGACAATTATTCTAATCGAATATCCTTGGCAGAGTCGCTGTAGCTGCTTCGATTTGTTTCCGTTTGTCAGAAAGTACGATGCCAGGTCTCCTGTGTTGCATGGTGACTATTGTCTACATTATGTAGATCATTAAATTTGGCCCTCCTTATTCTCAACGATCAACTCCATCTGCCTTGGAGCATCCGGCAATGCAGGGTAACGGCAAGCACCATAAAAGGGACATAGATGGTAGTAAAGCACTCTTAGGGCCGCATTGTATCGGTACATATACGTTGTTCCTGCGTGGATAGGTTAATTCGATAGTTTATGAGGGAAGGAAACGTTGACTCATGTCACAAGGATTAGTTTTTTACAATTTTGCAACAGTTTTCATGCAATACCTTGTATTCATCTCATTCCAGGAAACTTTTGGCCTCCGCTTTCCACACCTGTGTTTTGAGAAATAAGACATTTTGATAAAGTAATGTTCTGTCTTCACTGTTGGTCCAGGCCAACAGTCTCAGCTGCTTGCTTCGCGACTTTATAAAGAAACGTTCCTGTTTCACTCATTTTGTGATTCCTGACCATTGTCAGGAGAGGATATGTACTGTTCGCGGTGATGTGAAAACTACTTTGGACAATGTGGTTGTAAAAGCGTTGAGCGTTGGAGATCAAGAAGTCCAGGCCCGCCTTCACAGCGTGCGATGTAGAAGCACGGAAAAAATCTCTTGGTATGCAATCTTTTCTCTATTTGCATAACCTTGCGTGTAGTGAGGTCGAGAGCATCGAGCTCGTTTATCATCCATAGAACCACCCAGAACAAATAGAGAAGAAGCGCGACGAAAAGCATGTTAGTAGCAAATTTCTTGTTCAGCGCCGATAGATTTGACGACCAAATCCGTCAAAAAATATATTTCTATCGGCTTCTGGAAGCCTTCTTCAGTGATGTTATGACCGGAATGCAGCCCTTAGGCACAAGCAGGTATATATAGGTCTCCACAGCACCAATGTGCCGCATAGAACTCCTGTCCACAAGCTCCGGGTCGTCGACTGCAATTTATCCATCTGTCTGATTCTCATGCCGCATTCCTGTATGCGCCTCTCAATGATCCTTACATCATTCTCAAGATCCTCTTTTCCCGAAGCGGAATCGGAGGAAGCTCGCTGTCTCACCTTCAGAGACGCCACTTTCGAAAGACGTGGTGTAAATTGGCATACGATTTTTTCCATACGAAATAATGGAATTGGTTTTTCCAAAAGTGCATCATTTTCTTTATTTAACCCACAATATATTGGAAAACATTGAGATAATCTAACATACATATGATAAGTGCATAGGAAGTTGAATCGCACGCTTGCTGTTTATCAATCCAGCTCATCTTTTCCATCCACGTTGTTTGCAAATCTCTCTCCATATAGTTCAAATGATCAAAACAACCCTGTTATTCAGGATAGCTGTGAATATCTTACACAACATGGGTTGATCGCCGTCGCCAGTCACTGTGGGAAAGGCATCTCAAATATCAAATATGATGTAAAGTTCCGTGTCAGGTGTCAGGTGAGTCAGGTGCAAAAGTAAATTTCTTCCGCCGAAAGTGTCCAATACCATTTGGTCTGGCAGCGGAGAAGTTCTCCAGGTCCCGTAATGCTTTTTTTACGTAATGAAATTCCATTTAATGGATGTTAAACTTTGAAATTCTTCCTTCAAAGTCTTTCGACTTTCTTGAACTTGAGTAGGTTTTTGAAAGAAACAGAATGATAGCCTAAGAGGCACAATGAGTCAGCAAAAAACTGTTCTCAGTTGATTCAAGCGCCTCTTACTTCTTGATCTATCGTTGTCTCTGATCTTCGATTTGAATCAGCAAAAGCTTCCGTAACCATTGCGGAGGTTCACATTCATTTCAGCCAGATCATGGGACGTAGGAGGAACCTGGATAATAGAGATCCTCCTTTCCCTGAACTAGGCATCATTTTCCGGACGATGCTTTGTTCTAGCAGTTTGTCCTAATGCTTCTTCCTGTTCTTTATTTGTAGCTTTCTCTTTTCTCCTTCTGTGTACATCTCTTTTTCGTCGGAAGTTGACGGCATATAATCTCGTAACACTCTCTACGGGAGGTTCGAAAGCCCTGGGCATTTTTGCACTACAGAGTGTGCAGGCGCGCTTCGTAACCTCTGCAATAAGGGACCATACTGACAATACGATGCATCAAAGCCATGCAGTAGGTCATCATCAAGACGATCTGTCCATATGGGAATTCGATTTTCTCAAGAGCTCGTAACCATTCTTTTTTCTAGTATAACAACCCGAAATTCTGAACGATCGGCAATGCTTGCCGAACCATTGACGGGTGCACTGCACGAATAATTAGTTTGAGCCGCATCTACAAGTGAATTCGAGTTTTGAGTTTCCATAGATGATTTCGGAAGAAGCTAGGAAGGCGGCTTCTATCCCTGCAGAGCCTCGCATGCAGAGGGTATGGCTGCATACTTTGTGAGGTCCCCTGGTATCCTAGAGAGTCCATGAAAGACAACTTACCCCGTGTTATCCAGCTTCAAGCACGGTTGTTCCCGCTTTAGATGATAGTTGTTCTTTAAAAAACATCTGTAGACAATTTTCGAATAGTAGAATACCACGCTATTGGAATTTTAGAATACCGCGTAGATGCCTCTTTGAAAATGGATTACTTTTTAGCTTGTTCTTGGAATTTGAAGACAGAATAATTTATTTTTTTCTTTTTACAGAATCAAGCAATTCGCTTCCAGTACAACATGGCACATTGATAATAAATGGAAGAAGTCATCTACTATCAGCTGGTTCCACGGTCCATGCATTTCCAAATGGAGTTTATATTTCTGCCAGTAATTATTGAACTAAAACACAATTCGTTACAATAATTATTACAATAAATAAACAAAGTAAATTATCCAAAGGAGAATTTTATATCAACTAATTTTACTCTAGTTCTTCACGTTATGCCGTAGTTTTCTTTCTATGGAATAATCTTTGCTATTCATAAGGAAGAAATAGAAAATCTGATCTTTGCGACATAATTTTGGTAGCCTCCTACAATAAAAAGTATCTTTATTTCCCTACAGTGTCAAATCCGTTGATCTCTCTGGATCCTGGGGATGAACTGTTCCGTTCTGGAAAAATTTGGGGAAAAGTCTTTCGTGTACCTGGTCGAGGTCTAGTGATTTTGAAAGTGAAACCAAATGGTCAAATCGGTAATATGAAAACTAGAATATAATTTACAGTAAATCTTAGGTTTCACATGTTTATCAGAGTGAACTCATAATGCAGTGTAATTTATAAGTTCTCATTCAATGATTCTTCAGAATATTGAAATAAATCAATAATTACATTTCTCTTACTAAAACAGTTCAACCAATAGAAATAGTCGTACCTGAATATCTTGATATTGTGAAATGCGACAAAGTTCCTCTTGCAGCATATGAGAATGGGTTTCACCAGTTGAATCGTATATTTTAGAGACATGCAGTTCCTTGTCCGGCGGGTAATTTCATATCTTGAGTACAATATATTCCGAAGACATGTGATGATCTGTCTTGTGACTTATTGCATAGTTTATGTTCGGCAGCTCCATAGTTTGAATAACTCAAATACTGTGTTACAATTTTGAGGGCACGTCTGTCAGGCCCATTCGAATTTTCATCCTGTTCAAGTAGTACACTTTTAATAGCTTTAATTCAGATTCAAGCTAGTAATAGGGTTTAAAAGCCCTGGCTAAGATAGGATTGATAAAATTGAATTTGCTAAAACCAAATTAAAACCTGAAATGGGCCAGGCAGACGTGCCCTCATAAATTTTACAACATTTCACAAAATTTGAGCACGACATTTAAGTTGATTGTAAATGGATAACATGGCAGACTATCACTTGCCTCAATTTGAATAATGTGTATTTGTAATTCTACCAAATTTTTTTGTTTCAGAATATCTGAATAAATTCAATTATACATACAATAATGAAGATGGACCATCTACGTCACAGGCTGACATACCAATGATAATGTTGCATACAAATATTTAATGAAAAGAATGAATCTAAGGGATAATGTTGGAATCGTATAACAAATAAGAAGAATCAGTATAGACATGTATTTTGTCTAGATGAAATCAGATTATTTAAATTGAATATTTCCCTAAGCAGGATTTATTACTCGTGCACTGCACACTACAATAATGTTGCCAATAATAGCACTTCAGATATCCAGAAGCTTCTGAATTCAACACAGACCCTTGTGAACTTCCCCATCACGCATTCTACTTTCGTAGACAAGTGTATGCAAGCGTAAAGTAAATCTTGTTACAGAGGAAATGAAAGGATGAGAGCGGAAGCTTGATCATTGAGCAGTCGTATAGTTGAAAGAAGTGGAATCATTCAACACAGTAGTGTGCATTGTTTGATCGTTGCTAAAGTTTCACTTCAGACGCGCATGATTTTCTTACGCACATTTTCAAAAATAAATTCACATTCAGCAAAAGATTGAGTTAAGGAAGTTATTAAGGATATGAAAATGAGTGAGTGGATGGAATTCCTAAAAGGATCGTTAGGAGGAGGCGGAAAAGGGTAAGAGAAGAATAGAGGAAGATTATTAATAGAGAAGGGGAAGAAAGGAATTATATAAACGAGGAGGAAGTAAAAGAGGCAATAAATAAAAAGAAATGTAGCAACAGGAGGGGATGGTATGGAGAATAAGGCTCTGAAATATGGTGGGTGAAGGGGCGAGAGAGGAGATGTCGAGAATATGTTATAAGGCACGGAAGCACGAAGGATGGCCTGAAGAATAGAGGACGGGATTAGAGATTGCGCTATCAAAGATAGGAGAAGGTAAAACGGTGGAAGATTAACGAGGTATTACACCTATGTCAGTGGGATATGAATTCTATGCTGCAGTGCTCAGAATAAGTCAGGTCGGAGAGAAAGGGAGTATTCCAAACAACCAGACGGGGTCTATGCAAGAAATTAGAACAACTGATAACATCTACATCCTCCATTATCGAGTGGATAGGAATCTGTGGTGTAAGAGAGGGGAACTAGTTGCCTCGTTCGTGTATTTGAAGCGGCGTTTGACTCAGTCAACAAGAGAGTGTTGTGGCTAGCTATGGAAGAAATGGGAGTAGATGAGGAGCTGTTTGAAAGAATAAGAAAAATATTTGTAGGCACGAGATTAAGAGTGAGAATAGGAAATGCGGAAGGAGAGAGATTTTGGGCTGGGAGAGGGTTCAGGCAAGGTTACCCGTTGAGTTCACTGTTGTTAAGGATAATGCTGGCAGACCTGGAAGAAAGCCGAAGGAAACAGGGAAAGGAGGTACGATCATTCGTAAACATACTTTGCTGAAGTGATTCCGACGTGGTAAGTTCAGCCGATCGACTGCAACAACACTGCGAAAAGGTTCATCCATATTGAAGATAACCCTTCAGAGTAGCGGAGGTTGAAGATTACGCGAGGAGGAAAGATCTAACGGTAAATGTGAGTAGGACCAAGATTAGGTGCTTCTGGAATAGCAGGCGTAGAGTATATTACGAGTAGAAGTTCAACGCATAAACTGTTGAACTAGTGGAGGAATCCTACTACTCAAGGTTTTAACTCAAAGCTTGGGCGGCAACAAACTGCAGGTGAAAAAGAGAATAGAGTGTGCGAATCAAATTATGGGGCATGTTTGAGGAATCGAGAAGAGGAGGTTCCAGGACAATTGAAGAATGAATTTTTGGATATTCGTTGTTCTAGCATGAGCAGTCTTGTGCATTTGTCGTTCAATGGTCGCCATATTAGATCTACCGTTGTTGAACCAGAATAAATTCTTGAATAAACCCCAAAACACACACACACATATATATATATATATATATTTTCTTGTGCAAAAGCCACATCTACAAGACCATGTAGCTAATTTTCACATATGTTTCGAGTCGAAGCACACTGAATACATTCATTGTAAAAAAATACTTTTGGACTTTTCCCATTTGGTGAGAGTCTGATTTTACGCTATTTTGACTACGGATCTTTGGTACATGACGATTTGACTGACGAACTAAATTAAAAGCTCAAGCGTCAGTTGAATGCCTGCTTCCATTTCCTCCACAATTTTCTTGAATTTTTACATATGTCACCATGCTGACAAAGAGTTGGTCTGCTAAATGTTGTATAGGAAAGAACATTCTTTATAAGTAATCTGTTACACTTTCTTTTCAGAAACGAAACACCCAAGTATGAAACTATTCATCAAATTCTTGTTCAATTCATCGAACCGTACTCCGAAAATTACTCACTAGTAAAATTCGGATTCCTAACTTGTAGGCGTAATCATTCATTTTTCTCAATTGCATTCGTTTTGATACATGCACAAACACTTCCCTTCGTCTGTTCAAAATATTCAATTTATAGATAAGGTTCTCATTCGGGAAATTCAGGGAAATGTTTTTAGAGATCATGTTGACTGACTCAAATGTGTGATAACTTAACTCCCGTTGACCATAAATTTTTCATGACCAGGAGCTGGAGCAGTGTGCCCCGACGGTACACAGTACAGGGTAGAACTGGACAAACGTCGAATATAAAAAATCTGCCCGCTGCGCGGGCACATTCTCATAGCGCGCTGCGCGCGCGGCTCGCAAATTTGAGCGCGCCTACGGCGCGCGTTATTCGGATCTCGCGCTTCGCGCTCGATAATGTATTTACCTCGC
>WSXT02030438.1:0-28564 GCA_011762715.2 Neuroterus valhalla | reverse complement strand
AAAATAATATGAAATACAAAAGAATATTTCTTCTCATCTGATCTGACTCAAAACTTGATCAATTTTGGACACAATGTAGGACTTTTAATTCTAAGACTACCCCTACGGAGAGGAAAAAAATATTGAATTTTTTATAAACCATGTACCAAACATAAAATAATGTATTTGCATACTTTATTGTAATTTCCTTGATAGTCGAATATGTTTGAATTGAAAGTCCAAAATGGTAGTTTTAATTTCGAATTTATGAAGGTTCACTAAGATAGTTACTAAATATTGTTTTAGTAGTTTTCCCACGTTTGAAGCCTGCTGTAAAATAAATCTGTGAAACGACGAAAAATTGTTGCTCTTCAAATAGAGCCATGCGAATACTAATCAATCGAAATTGAATTATTCAAAATTAAATGATGTCCTAAATTCAAAATCCAAACTCATTGCCTCTCAGAATATACTTTTTTTTCGGAGTGATCAAAGTATACAATTTGAAATAAATTTCATGATAGTCTTGTTTCATAATTGCATATTAATAATTGGCAGTGCAGTGTTTTTTTCGCGCTGTATTGCACGTATAATATTGCTATTGTATAGCAACATAAAAAACTTAATATTTCGATATAGAAAAAAGTTTATATTAGGGAAGGATCTGAATACAAAAAATATTTTCGGAATTATTAATTTTCTACGCCTATTAAATGTGGGATTTATTGATGTTCATATGTTACAAAATAAGATAACATTTACAATATGCTCATGAGACCATAGTAGATGTAAACTACTCCCGCAGTTTGTTGCAGACCTGAAATTAAAAATGCATAACATTAGATTCAATGTAGATGAACTTCAATTTTGAAAGATTTAACTTCTATCTTTTACTTATTTTCTCTTCAGAAAATAAAAACTTTTTTTTCAGGAAACTTTTTTTTATTTCGTGTTGAAAAGTTATTTTCAAACTGCTATCCTTTAAAACATGAATTGTTAACTCTAATTATAATTGTTAATAAAATTCCTAAAGAAAAAATATTAAGATACATAATTTATTAAACAAATGTTTTTACTGACTTACTTAGTTTACTTCAACATTTGGAAACGGAGAGCAAAGAATGGCATGGCAAAACCACTACCGAAGAAAAGGATAAATTTAGCTGTCAATGCATATCGGTTTTTGATGCTGAAGGGCAAATTCTGAAAGAAAGAAAAATCGTTATGTAATAAATCGATATAGTTTTTCCTATTGTATAACTTATACTTAGAGACTTTCTCATCTGCTCTTTCGGATTAATTTTTCAACTTTCATTTTGAAAATCATGAACTTTAGAAGTTCCGGATATAGAAAATCATTGGAAGAATTAAGCTTTCCTATTTATTAACTATGGATGAAAGTTTTATTTTGGAAGATATCAGATTTTTGGGACATTCAATACTCGAAACTTTAACACCGAAAGGCTTTGTTCGAGTAGGATTTTGAGCTTTCAACAATTTGGATCAAGAAAATTAAAAATGTTTTTTTTTCAATGTTTTCGAAATAAAAGCTTCAACATACAAAGATTTTAGAATAAAATATGTCCTTTATCTCTGGGCTTAGATGTTTTCATATGCAATCAATTCAGATCGATGAAATGTGAAACTTTCTGAATCTATAATCATTCAAGAAATAGAAATTGCATTTATGAAACATGAAGTGCAAAACTTTTGATAGTTCACATTAGAGGCTTTTAAATTCACATTCATGATTCTCGAACTCCGCAATTAAAATTATCAAATTTGAATTCAAAAATGAGACTGCTGAAACTATTTATCGGTTGAATATTAAATTATATATTTTTGGTTAAAATCTGATGTGTTTTGGTTGGAAATTCAGCTGCCAAATTTTCCATTGAGAATTGATCTTTTCTTATTGAAGATTCAACTACTTGGTTGAAATTTGAACTACTTTATTGACCTTCTATTTACTCGGTTGGAGGAATAACTATTTTCCTTGAAATTCGTTCTCTTCTGGTTGAAAATTGAACTTTTCCTAAATATAAAATCAACTGTTTCGGTGAAAGTTTGTGTATTATGTTTGAAATTTGTCTTTTGTAGAGAATAAGCCCTTTTCATTAAAAATGGAATTTCTTGGTAGGAAATTGAAATAATCTGTATGAAAATCATTTTATTAGTTTAAAATCTACCTTTTCAGTTAAAAATTCAAATATTTTAATGATAACTCGATATTTAATCGTTTGAAATGAATTCTCTCAGAAAAAAAAGTATTATTCTATTTCTGGGGGAAAATTGAAAGATTCAAGTATGAAATTCGACTATTTGGTCTGAAATTGAATTGTTTCGTTCAAAATTAAATTATTTTGTCCAAAATTGAACTATGTTGCTCAACCATTCGGTCTAATTATTTTCATTTTTAAGAAATGTAGAAGAACTAGAGATGAAAAGCTCAAAAATAAGCAATTGAAGAACTTGTTGATTAACTGATAATAGAAATGTAGCAATTTCCAAGACGGTCTGCATGATGATAATTACATAATTGAAAAATTATTAAAAACTAGAGAACTTTTGTAAAAATATTCCAAAAGTAGAATCAGTTGAAGACAAGTTTTTCCCCTTCGGTTCATCAAGGAAAGTTTTCAATTTTCTGTTTGGAATACAACGTAAAATAGTCTCCAAAAATCATGTGGGAACGGTAAAAACTTATACCGAATACGGATTTTTGCGATGGATATTACAACTTTGTTTTATGGAGTTTATTGGAAGACGTGAGAACTTTCAATATTTCATAACTTTCCAATAACAGTAACTCTAATATATATTTAAACATCTCAAATTTTATTAGACCGATGAAAATAGAATCAGATTATCTGATTTCCGAATATATGAACATAACCTCACTTCGTCAAAATAATCGAAAACGTTAACCAAAAATTTCAACATACAGTACAAGAAAGAAATCATGAACGACATCAGAAATGAGTTTGAACAAGTCTGCAGAATGGATAAAGACAAGCCCGATTCAAATTCGTTCTATAAAAAGGGCTAAACAAAAGCCGTGCGAACGAATTTTGGAAGTAGAGTGGTTACGCAACAAGAGAAAAATTACTTACTTCTCCAGGAACACCATCACCAGGAGCGTGTGACCTGCGGATGGCAGTGGTCGTAAAATTCCTAACGGCCTGTCGGCTAATTTGGCCAAACATTTTGATAATTAGTGTGTGCGCCTTTCAATGGAGGAAAATCGAACAGCACTTGAACTGTCCAAGTTTTTCAAGAATTAAATGGCGGTCGTCTGCTACGCAAGTAGACGTAGTCAGAAGCAGATCTCTGACAGAGGTATTCAAATCGATTATTTCTTCTTACCCTCTATCGATAAATAGTTATATTTATAGAAAAATTATAGTGTGAAACAGTGTTTGTCGAATATAATAACTTTTATTATGAGCATCTGAAATCCAGGAGGAAGTTATTATATTATTTTTTATCATGGATAATAGTACCGACGCAAAGATAAATATCTTTGAGCATACCGACTAGATGATCTCCTGTCTCCAGTCAGCAACACTAGATGGCGCAGCATGCCTGATTTGCACGATTCGGAAGAAGCTGATGGACCTAATTTTTAAAAATGTTGTTGTTGTTGTTGTTGTTGGAATATTCAGGATTAATTCCTCCAGAGATAAGCGAGAACAACTTTTGTTACTTTTTTGTTTAATTAGTTTTCATTTTTATAGAAGCAGCGAAAGAAATATCGATTTTCTTAATTCTATTTTTTATATTCTGGAAAAAATTGGTCTTTCATTTGCGGTTGCCTATAGGTACTCAATGCACAAAGGTATAAGAAAGAGGAAAAAGTGTAGACTTGGATAATCCATTGTTAAAAACAAATTGCATTAACAAATAATAAACACAAGGGATTATTTGTACGGAACGTATATTTTTACCCTGAAATAGTTTGTTCTTATCATTAGAATGATACGTGACTATTGGGGTTTGATCAATGTTGATATTAAATAATTTTATAAACAAATTGTAGACAAAATATACATCGCAGGCATTTATAGGCAGAAATAAAAATTTTTTCTTGTCTTGTTGGAATCATATGACCAATGGTATTTTTTGCGAAAAATTCTACCATTCATTAAATTTGCTGATTTTATAAACAAATTATGTGAACAAATACACATTTCAGGAGTTTATAGGTGAAAAGTAATAGTTTTTTTTCTCTCATATTGTTGACATTATATGTTTAATGATACTTCGTGGGCAAAATTTTGCATTTATCACTAATTGTTCATTTATTAAACAAAGTAAATAAAAAATCCTAATATTCTAGATAGCCGGAATTTTTTCTCCCTTCTTCTGCTCTTGTTGGAGAAATGTTGCCAATGATATATTCTTGAGGAATTTTCACTTTCGTCAATATTTAATAATTTCATGAACAAATTATATAACCTAATGAACATTCTCGAATTTATATGGGCAGGAAAGATTCTTTTTTTTTCTGGACTTGTTCAGTTAATAATGTGAATGATGGGCTTACACGAACAGTCTTAATAAACTTCGATTCACGAAATATATAAACAAATTAAATAAACAAATGCACATTGAATGCGTTTGTAGCTGAAGAAATAGTTTTTTCAATTATCATTCTTTAAACTATTATTTTATTAAACAATATTCGTTTATTTTATAAACAAATCATGTGAGAAAACGCAATTTTTTGTCGATTTGAAAGAAAAAAAAATATCACTCCATCTTTTGGTATTGTTGAAATTGAATTTCGAAAAAAAGATTAATTTTAATCAAGTTTATAATGTAGGGGGCAAGGGGTGGGCATGATAAAGAATCATCCCGATTCTTATAAATATTTCATTATCGATTTGTATTTGTATGTATAATTTGTTTACGAATCTCAAAAATTCCAATCATTTATAAAATTTCAGGTAAATCATCCACATATAACTTCAATACGACTAGAAGAAGAAAAAGATTCTTCCCTGCCTGTTACAACAGAGAATGTGCATCTCTTAGAATAATTTGTCTATAAAATTAACAAATAGTGACGAATGTGAACATTTTATTGGAAATATATTAGAGGAAACATTTCCTCAACAAGAACAGAAGAAAGAAAAATTCCTTATGGCTATAAATGTCCACAATTAAGATTCGTATTTATAATTTGTTTATAAAATAAATATCAATGAATCACGAAAATTTACCGAAAAACATAATTGATAATATAATTCCAATAAGACTAGGAGAAAAACTCTTCATTTCTGTCTATAATTGCCTGCGATGCACATTTGTTTATCTAATTTATTTATACAATCAATTAGTAACCAAATTTCTTGAATTTCGATATATACGTATTATTTCAACGAAGGAAGCAAGCAATTGAAGAGTAAGATTATACAAAATAAAAATAATCCTTAATGTCGCTTATTTGCTGCTAAAATTCATTTATAATAAAAAGAATTACAAAATTTGAGAAATAAATTTTCTTTTTACTATTTGCATCAACATAAAAACTAAATAAATGAAAAATAGTCTTTCAATAATCTCTTGCAAATCTTGCCCTGAATTCTTTAAAAAAAAATTAATTGGTATAAAATCTATCTATTTAGGTTCAGGATTCTACTATTTTGTTCAAAGATTTACCTGCTTTTTTCCAAATTCGATTTTTCTGTAGTTAAAAATTGATTTGTTTGGTTTGAATCCAAACTGCTTTATTTAACATTAATTAAATTGATTAGAAGGCTTACTATTTTTTTGTAATTTGTTTTTACAGCGTGGAAATTTAATGTTTTCAAATGAAAATTCAACTATTTGAAAAATCAACTATTTGGCTGAAAATTTATGGATCATGTTGTGAATTCGTCTTTCTTGGTAAAAAAATTCTTCTTCATTGAAAATTAATTTTCCTGGTGTAGAGTTGAATTGCGTTGTTTAAGAATTATTTTGTTAGTTGGAAATCTATCTCCTTCCTTGAAAACTGAACTATTTTGCTAAAAATGCGTATCCTTATTTGTTGAAATGAATTCTTATAAGTGAGAATTCAACTATTCTATTCCTGGTTAATAATAATTCGCTTATGGTTGATAATTATTTATTTTGTTCAAAATTGAACCATTTCGTTCAGTGTTTGATTTCCATATTTCAAGGATTGGAATTAGAACATTTTGTTGAAAATTTTTTTTTTTTTTGTTGATATTGTGCTTTTTTCAAGAAAGTCACCTTTTTGCGAAAAATTAATTTTTTTAGTTTGAAAGTTCTCCCTTGTTCATCAGAATTTAACTATTTTCTGAAAAAAATGTCTTTTTCAGGGTCGGCGAAAGCAGTGGCGTGAGTGGGGAAGTCCCCCTACTCGAAAAATCAGCGAGTGATGAGCTTTTTTTTAAAGGGGGGGGGGGAGATCCCAATCCTACTTTCTGACGGGTTTTCCTCACTCAGGCGTGAGCTGCTTCGCCGGCCCTGGTCTTCTTGATTTCGAAATTCAACTTTTTTGTTTATATATTGAACAATTTGTTCGACAATTTATTTTTGTTAGTTGAAAATATAACTAATTGGTCTGGAATCATTATTTTCTATTGTAAATTTAACTAATTGGTCGAAGATTCGTCTTTTTTTTATTAAATAATCATATTTCCGAATTTAGAGATACACTTTTTTCTCAAAAAATTAAATTTTTAACTTCGAAACTCAACTTCCTCGTTGAAAATTTATCTCTCTTAATATTTCCTGTGGTTTTGAGAAATTCGTATGGAATATTCAACGAAGAATCCTATGTGTTAATCATATGCTTTCTTCACCATAAATTATTATTGTTGATCATGTGGGATATGCATCAACATTTCAAAGTAGTTTTGAATCGTTTGAACATACTCTAATAGTTAAAATTAATGTTTCTTTCAAAATATCAGTTTATTTGTGACATTATCATAATCAAGGTTTGCGTTTTGATAAACTTTTTACGTTTTCCATCTTTTTACACAAATGTTGTTGATTTTTACGAACAGAGAGGGAAAAACCCCAAAATTGATCCAAAATGAATTGTTCACCCCTTTTTTCATTTGTGTAAACAATTGGAATTTGTTGCAGCAAGTGAATATTACTTCAAAATATCGATACATATTTCATTTGACCAACAATAACAATTTAAAGGATCATTTTTTATGAAAAGTCGTCTGCAAGTTTTATAACTCCCTTGTAGCATTTTTCCGAAAATCAAGAAAGAAGTGGAATTTCTCTTTCCGGGTTTTGAACCGAATTGGAGGAAACTTTTCGTTCCCCAGAAAAATCAAGAGCCCTCTTCAGAAACACTGGTCAAATCAACAAAATTATCGGAAGACAACTGCATGGAAAATCATCCTCTAAACTATAAAAAAATAGGAGTACTTGAACTCCTGGTGAGGAAGCAGAAATAAAAGGATGGTATGATGAGGAATGTAAAGAGTGGGAAGAGAAACCTAATGAGAGTGTGAAAGAATGGTGGAATGAGAAGATTGACAAGAAAGAGTACAGTAGATGGGAGCAGGAGTATGAGAGACTATTGAGTGAGAAAAGACATACGGAGAAGGAAAAGTATACAAAGGAGGTAGAGAAAGCAGTAAAGAAGGGAGGGGTAATAGAGGATAAAAACAGGAAAAGAGGAAGAAGGATTGGTGTAAATGAGGATATGAAAATGAGGGAGTCAGCGGAGTACTTTAAAGGATTGTTAGAAGCGGGAGAAGGATGGGTGAGAGAAGGGGAGAGAAAATCCATAAAGAGAGAAAGGGAAGATATAAACAACATAGGCAGGGAAGAAGTGAAAGAAGCAATACAAAGGCTGAAATGAAACAAAGCAAGGGAAGAGAATGGTATGGTGACTGAAGCTGTGAAGTATTGTGGAGGGGGGAGGGGGTAGAGAGTCTGTAACAAAGTAGAAGGAGGGTGAGATTGGCCCAAAGAGTGAAGGACGGGAGTAATGATTCCGCTGTTGAGAAAAAGAGAGAGCAAAAAATTGAAAGATAAGAGAGATATCAAACATTTGCCGGTGGTATCAAAAACCCAAGCAGAAATACTCAGAAACAGGATAGAAAGTCAGGTAGAGGAGGAAGGTAGTACTCCACACAACCAGGCGGATTTCAAGGAAGAAATGGGAATAATAGATAACCATCTACGTTCCAAACTATCTAATGAATAAGAATTTGAGGCGGAAGGATGGTGAATTAGTGGTCTTGTTCCTGGATTGAAAAACAGCGCTTGACTCGGTCACCAAAAAGGTGTTGTAGCAAGCTATAGAAGAGAGGCAAGTAGATGTAGAGCTGATAAGAAGATTGAAGAAGGGAGAAGGAAGCAAAATCACACAAGCAAGCCTGAGCGAGATTGGGTTTAGAGAAATGAGAGAAATGTAGAAGGTTCAAAATGGTAAGGTTCGAAACATCAAGTGAGGAAAGGATATGCTATATTCAAGAAAGAATTATATAATAGCAGGAGATAGAATTTGAAATGTTGATAGTATAGAAGATAAGAGACGAATATGAGTAATGGGATCGTGGTACAACAAGTGATATAAAATGGTGAAAGGGAAGGGGTAACCAGAATATCTGACAAAGTAAAAAATCTCATTAACAGCGCTTACCTCATTAGCAGATACGAAGGACAAATGGTGAAGTAAATTGAAATGTTTGTTATTTTGTATTGTTTATCAGACTCGCAAAAGTTGAATGATGAACTGTAATTGAACTTTATTTTCATGAAATAATGTAGCGAAAAGCGGACAGTATTTTAATTAATCTACCATGCTTCAAACTTTCCCGTAACTTGTAGCCTCATTTCCTGCAAAGCGCTAATTCGGTTATTATTTCCACAGATAATAATTTTAGACAAAACTTTATCTAATGAGTTTTACCACCATCCTCCATCAGTGAAATTTAAAATGTTGCCAAAAAGTTAGTCTCTTTAATGGAATCTAACATTTTAGTTGACACATAAAAAGTCGTATGAATGAAGGTGTAGAGATAGTTGATAGGAAGAATGAATAAGTGGAATGCAGAGGAACAGGGCGTGGTAATGATGAGTGAGACGTGAAAGGATGAAAAATATTGGGAAGGCTCAGAATAAATGCTGCCAGAAGGGTGTATTATGGACGACGCTGTTATCACGTAAAGGATACGAGAGGAGTTAAAGGAAGTGTAGCCTGATAGCAGGTGTTAAAAATAACTTGATCAAAGATTAGAAAGTGGAGAGGAGAGAAAAATCGTTTAGGGGGCAAGGGTTAGAAGAGTAAAGGTAGGGAGGAAAAAGGTGATTAGGGGCTGTTAAAGTATTACGTAATGCACCTAAGGGAGGGGGACGGGATCAAGCCTAGTATTACACAATATTCACAATAGTGAAAAACTATAAGAAAAGTCAGGAAACCATGTTATATGGGGGGAGGTGGATTAAAATTCGTATGAAATTGCGTTACGTAATACTTAAACGGCCCCTCATCGTTGTTATGTACAGGATGAGAGAAGAAGATGGAGGATAGAGAGTAATTGATAAATGGATAGAGGGAAGGAATAAGCATTGGGTGTACATGAAAGGAGAAATGAATGTCCGGGTCAGAGAAAGGGGGCGAAATATGGGATGAAGAAAGCGATGTGTTTGGGGAAGGGTGAAAGAACCGGGATGTAGATCGGAACGGTAAAACACTATTGAATATATTCGAGAGGAAAAGGGAATTCACAGGCAAAGGGAAGATCGTAATAGGCTATATCCTGACAGGAGAAAGAATGAGAAAACTGATGGTGGAGATGAAAGTGGGCAAGGACTTTGAGGGGTGAAGGTCCAAAACGTGGAAGGAGGAGGAAAGAGAGAAAGGAGAAGAGAGAAGAGAGAATGGGCAAAAGAAAAGTTAATAGAGTTTGAAGAGAAAATTCAAAACGAATAGTTTAACAATTCAAAGGAGAGAAGAGTAGTTACGCTGCTTTAAAAATTTGAAAGATTGATCAATGAGGTAAGGGAGAAAGTAAGACCGGAAGAGGATAGAAAGGGAGCAGGAGAAGTTAGTGAGATGGTAAGTGCAGGAAAAGTGAAGACAATAC
The DNA here is from genome assembly GCA_011762715.2 of Neuroterus valhalla. Classification (NCBI taxonomy): domain Eukaryota; kingdom Metazoa; phylum Arthropoda; class Insecta; order Hymenoptera; family Cynipidae; genus Neuroterus; species Neuroterus valhalla. The sequence goes on along the minus strand of WSXT02030438.1, from coordinate 18,512 downwards.
AAAGGAGAGTATGAAAAATAGGGAAGAGGGGAAACAGGAAGACGGGAACTGGAGAGGAGTATAAGAGATGACGAAAAAGTGTAGGGTTGAGAAACGTATTGGAATAAGAAAAGGTATATAAAATAAGTCGAGCTAACGGTGGAGGATGCGAGGGACTAGTAAGTGAAAGAGAGGAGAAGAGAGGGTTGGAAGTGAGTAAATGAGGGAATCAGGATACAGAAGTGGACACAATTTTCCAAGAGACTGCTGATGGCGTTCAAAATAGATGAAGGGGGGGGGGGTGTTTAAAGAAGAATGTTCGCGGAGAACAAGGATAATAGAGAAAGTATTAGTAGTGGAAAGATGCATGAGGCAATTGCAAAGCTAGAAAGAAATAAAGAAATGGGTTAGGATGGCGTGGGAAGAAGCACTGAAGTACGTCGAAAAAAGGTGAGAGAAGAGATGTGGAGGATTTGTAAGAAGGTTATAAGAGGTAAAGTATGGCTGGACGAATGGAAGACAGGGCTTATGGAAGCTCCGATCAAGGAAGAAAAGAATAAGGGAGTAGACGAATACATAGAGTACACTTATGTCGGTAGAATATGAAATCTACACGAAGAAGCTGAAAAAGGCTGATAAGAGAGGTGGAGAGAAAGATGAGTGCAACACACAAATTAAAAGATGTGAGAAAGAAGATAAGGACCAAAGACAACATCTATGCGCTCAATTTTCTGGTGAATAGGAACTTAGGTCAGAGGGGAGACAAACTAGTTGCACTGTTTGTGGATTTTAAAGCAGCATTTGACTGCGTGAACAGGGGTGTGCTTTGATAGTTGATGAGAGAGGAAGGAGTGAATGAAAGGTTGATGGCGAAAATTAAGGATTTACTTCCCTATCGGCAAACTAACAGGAAAGGATGAAAGAGAAGGGAGAAGGGGAAATAATATTTAGAATGGGCAAACTTTATTCACCAGCATACGCAGACAATGTAGCGGATTATAGTTGCAGATAATGAGGAAGAATGAGTCTCATGAGGAGTGCGTTCGAAGAGAATGTGGGAGAATAAGATCCAAGGGTGAATGTGACTCAAACTGCTAGTGTGTTCAGTGCTGAGTTATGGCCTGGAAATCTGGGGATGGAAAGATCATAGGAGATAATGAAAAGAGAGAGAAGGAATGACATGGAGCACTAGAAAGGGGGAAGGAGAAATGCAAAAGGAGGGTTAACTGTGTTATTCAAGAGACGAGTAGGGAATGACAGAGAATAGAGGAAGAGATGGGGGCAGGACGAGAAGATAGGAAATAATTTCGGAATCAAGGTACAACAGCTGGTATAGGATTGTTAACAGGAAGGGCGAATCGAAATACTTCAGGAAGATGAAAGAAAAAGGAAAGGGGATAGAATGGTGAGATTGAGAATTGAAGGGGAGGTTGAAAGTATGTAAATTTTGGATGAATGGGGATAATTTAATGTGTTAGAGAGATGTGTAGGTGAAGAAGGAGGAGGGGTGAGGATAAGGGAAAGATGAAAATAGATTCTAGTTGGTTGGAAGTGGAAAGTTTGAGGGATAAATGAAGAGGCTGGAAGAGGCTAGAACAGATGAGAGAGACATATGGTTGGAGGAAATAAAGGGAAATTTATCTATTTCTCAAGAAGTTCATATCCCTCAGAGGTATAAAAAAAAGAATGAAAGGCCAATAACAAGAGATAGAATCGAATAGTGATCGAAGGTCGGGACGAATAACTCGCTCGTGTGACAACAATCGGACTATTCAACGATTTTCTCTACACTTTTATTTCCATCCACTAGATATGGTCTTCTATGCGTCCTGATTCCACATTTATGTATTCCATTATGCTCTGAGCTGCGCCATGAGTTCAGGTTGCGATGTTATTGCGCGATTTTACATAACAATGAGGCATCAAGTATTTTGCAAGGAAATTCACTCAAATGATATACTACCAGGATAAGTTCGGAACATTCTGACATTTATGGAATTTTGGTTTCACAAAGAGTGGAATGAAGTGAAAAAGTAAAAAAACTGAGAGGGACCGAAATAAGAGCGCAGCCACACCTCATTTCACTTTAATTTTATTTATTCTTGCAGTAAAATTTTAGACAGTCTTATGCTTTCATGTGACACCTGTTTTCTTTTCCTGCTTTCTTCCACTGATACTTTTTATTCTCTCTCCCTCACACTTCTTATTCCTCCTTTGCGCCTTCTCTATACCTTCTACCCCTTTTAAACTTACTTTGCTAATCTCCCATTACCGAAATACTCTTGATATTTTTTTGCCATCCTTTCCTCTTCTCCGACCTTCTTATAAAACCATCTCAAAAATGCTCCAATATCTTTTCCACCTTTTCGCATACTCTGCATTTTCTCTTTCATTCGTCTCCGAATTCTTCCTAACTCTTCTAATACATTGCTCCTCTTGCTTTATTCCCCAGACTAGATTAATTTATTTACGCCCATCTCTTAACTGCCTATTATTCGATGTATCTTAATCCCCCTATCCTCCTCCATCTGTATACTACTTACATTTCCCCGAATTTTTTCCCAATTCATCATAGCCTCTACCTCAATTTCCAGTATCACACGTTTTCTATAGAAATCTCTTCTCTCTTCTCTCTAACACGTTCACTCGACTGCCCTTCTTCCTCTTTCTTCAACCTCTTCGTAACACTTTCTCGATAAATCTTCTCCCTTTCCCTTTCTTCTTTTCCTCGTGATATCATCTCCTTTGTCCCTTGTCCTTCCCTCTTCCCTTTTTTTCATCATGTAGTTTACTACTCTCTATACTTATCCCTTCAGGTAAGCCTTTGCGCCTCCTCTTCAGACTTTTTATTCTTTTCCTCTTTCGTGCTATTGCAAACATCATTTCACTTATTCTTTTTTCTTCTTTATTCTGCTGCACTACTCTTTTTTACAATTTTCTTCATACCTTCCTTACTTTCTTCTTCTCTTATCTTCTCACATGTCTCCTCACAAATATTTTTTTCCCTCCACTGTCTTCTTCCTCAACGGTTCCTTCTGAAATTTCATCTAATTCTTCTATTACTATTCCAATATCTTCGTTCGCATTTCTTTATGTCATTTCCACAACATTTATCTTTTATCTTCTTCTTCTATTACCTCTACTGATCCGTTTCCTTTCTCTATTATTTTCTCTTTCATATTTTCCTTTGCTGTTTTTCGTTTGTCGCACCCCTCCTGCTTCTCTACTGGCACGATTAATGGAAGATTGTCTGAGTCTTCAAACTTCCCGAATTCTGTCCCTATAATGTTTTCTCTTCCTCATCGTCAACAATAATATTGTCCATTACTGCCTCCCCTCCTTTCTCCGTATATATGTGCTCCCCCTTCTCATCACCCTCAATGTTCCCGCTCAAGATGAACCATACTATCTCTCCCGATCCACTATTCAATCTTTCTAACTCTCTATTGACTTCCCAATCTTTGGAATTCTCCCTGATCCATCCCTTTCTTCTTCGCATTCTTTTCCTTCTCTTTCTCCCGTTGATGCATTGAAATCTCCTCGTCTCTTCTGTTCCTTCAGGCGATTCTCACCTCCCTCCTTAACTATCAAACCTTGCCCTATTTCCATCACCCTTCCTCTCATCAGTGTATCCTATTCGAATTTCCTTTTTGCTTCTTGTTCCTCTCACCTGCATTACTTCGGCAACCTCTCCTTTACTGTTTCGCATCCCCTCTTTCCTAGGCATGTCTCTATCGTCACTACGATATTACGTTGTGTCAATTTTTCCATGATCTCTCCGTCCTTTCTTTATAATTCAGTTACATTCTAGGAACACATTCTCTTTTCGTCCCTTATTTCATTCTTTGTAACCCTTCCTTTCCCCTTCTTTCTTTTCTTTCGGCTCTTTCATTTCTTTCTCACCCCTACCCTAGGCTTCTCGCATTCAATAAGTCTCCCTTCAATTAGTTCTTACCCCACCATGTGCCTTCTATCAATATTTTTCTATACTCAACCCATGTACTTTTTTTCCTTCTCTTTTTCCTCTTCCATTGATTTTCTCAACTTGCATCGTATACATCTTTCTAATCATGTCAAATTATTCTCTATTTTCTGTTCTCTACCATATAACAGCCTCTTTTTTTATGTGAACTCCCTCTTGTATTCTCTATTCTTCAGTGTCACCAGCGCTATTTTGTCTCCTTTTCTCTTGTTCCTTCTTTCACTCCTCGATTTCTTCATCTGTACCTTCGCAACTATCCTATTTAGCACGTCTTCTGCACCTTTCTTTCACACTTCTTTTTTCCTAATCTCATATCTGTTTTTGCTATATATTTTTCTCTTTGCTCTCTCCCCATTCCTTACCATTTTTTTTCTATTTTTCTCAACCTTTCCTCATGCTCATCCTTACTTCCCATTTCTCCTCCTTCAAACTTCTGGATTGTTCCTTAATTTCTCTCAACCAACTTTCCAACTCCTTCGCTTCTTCTTAGTTTCTTCCTACTCCTCTAGTTCTTACTCTAGATTAAGCTACATCCTCTTCTCTAAATATGCCCCAACATTCTAACATTCCTCCATTTCTCTTTCGTTCATCCATTTCTCGTCTTATTTTCTGCTTTATTTCATCTCCCTGTTCGTCTAATTCCCTTCTCTGCCTTTCCATTATCTCTACCATCATTCTTCGGATTTCTTCAAAATTCACCCCTTTCATTGACCGTCTAGCCTTATATCTTTTTATTTCCATCTCCATATACTCCTCACCATTACTTTCGCAACTGTCGTTTTCCGGCGGTAAGCTAAACATTTTTGGAGTTTTCACGATTGCACACAATTATTTTGTATCCTAACTGCTCCCTCTTTCAATAACATAGTCTTTTATTGCCCCTCTCTACATGAGTGTACTCACCTTTCTCTTCACCCTTTATAGTCCCTTTCAAGATAAACCATCGTGTTTCTTTCACTCTAGACAGTAATATCCTTTCCTCTCCATTCACTACCTTTTCTTTGAGGTTTCTCTTAATCCCATTATCTTCTTCTCCCTTTCCCATCCTCCTCTTCTTCCTGTTCTTGCATTGAAGTCTTTCGCCTATGTTTGAATTCACACCTTCTTCTTTTCCTTCCATCAATTCCATACTTCCTCTGATTATCTCTCTATAAATTCATTCGCATAAACCCCTAGTGTCATTTACCTCTCCTTTTCTAACCTCATCTTTTCCGCCAATAATCTTCTCTCCTGTTCTTTTGAACAATCCCTGTCCTTCTTTTTGAAATTATTTTTTACCTTCTTTCCTCCCCGTTTTCGTTTGTTCTCTTCGTCTCTTGTATCCTCTACCTGTACCCCCTTGATACTCTTTCTCATATACTTCAATCTTTACTTCTTTTATCCCTCTTCATCTCTTTTCACTCCTTATTTCTTATATCTCTCTTTTTTATCCCTTCCCAACCTTCCTTCAGACCTCCAATATTTTACTAAATCTTCTCTCCCATCGTCTCAATCTCACCATGTGTTCGATCTGTATTCTCTCATATTTTCCCTACGTATGTTTCCTTTCCCTTCTCACATCCGCTATTTTCCTGAACTTGAGTTGCGTATATCTTTCATCCCAAGTCATCCTTTTCTTCAACTTCATTTCCCTTCAAATACTATTTTTTTTTATTTCGCCAGAGGAATTTTTTCTCCTTTTTTCCGTTCCTTCCTACACTCGCAACTTTCTCTATCACAACCTGCGCTTTCATCCTCTTATGCATAAGAAAAAATTTTAAGCATTTCTCCAATTATTCTCTTAGTGTCACATTGGCTGCATATTTGTGGGGAAAAATGTTTCAGAGTATGTACTCCAAGCTTATTCGAGGATTAGGCGACTCTCTTTATTTATGTCCGCAATTCATCTACTTCTTTTTGGGCGGGCACAGTTTCAAGAGCGAATTTGTCGGAAATACTTGGAAAACGACTAATGGTTGCGAAACTCTCTTGTTGCCAGATTTATACGCTTGTTTGTGTGCTTGAAATTTTGTATATATTTACATTTTGTATTTTAAGTAAAATTCTCATTTAAAGAATCCTGATTTCAAAGACAAACCAGAAACTTAGAAATAATTATGTACAAAACTTGGAATAGCTTCTCATTCACAGACAGAGAACTTCCATAGTTTAACCATCATTCTTTATGTCATCGGAGAATATACTAGCCATGATTCATGCAATTCGAAATTTATTCGCTTCAAAGACCATCAAATACCTTAAACTACACTGGAATCCCGAACATAGTCATACCGTTGACATTCGTTCCCGGAATGTCGCTTGTATACGATACTGTCTAAGGGGTCTGGAAAGAGGTTCTGTTACGCCCAAATCTCAGCCGATGCCGTACGCTGCAAGCGGACAGTACCCGAGCAGGCAATTCGGCCAATGCGCGAACAGACGAGGATCATGTAGTAATATAGTTTATACGGGCCTAACTGTTTACGTTTAAGCACTCGCAAAGATAGAACAAGGCTGTTCATAGCAAAGCTTCAAATCTGACTTTGTTCGGGATTCCAGTGTAGTAAGAGTAGGTCGAATTTTCTAATTTTGTTCAGGATTAAACAAAGTTAATTTGAGCTTCGACAAATTTGAGTGCACTGAATAAACAACATTCAGAAAGTTTGATGTTGTTCAGCATTTCATAGGATGAGTTCGATTACAAAGATTTCGAAATTCTTCAATTTTTAATTGTGCATATATACAATATATCCGTGGAAATTGAACTAAAAATAAGATATTATTCTATTTAGGGAGTTTTCCAGAATAAGTTGGTTTTTTTCCAACTATTTGAAAGTATACATTTCTAATTTTTGCGGGAGATTCTTATTGGTTAAGCAGATCGCTTCTAGCAGGAACTCAATATGGCGGCGGCCTGTGTGAATAGTAAACATAACCTATTTCCCCTTCTATCACAAACCCGAACAAAAAACGTGGTATGTTTGACGGAACGGAGTAGTTTCATCCTATGTTTTTTAGTCCGCTTGATTCGAAATTCGAATCCGTGGTCGGAAACCCAAGATAAGTCACCGTTTTCTTCCTAACCTAAAAAAACACCGTTTTTGGATTTTTTCGCATAATAAAATATTGATAAAAAAACGAGTCTTTTTTTTACCACAGATTTAGATTCAGCGGCAAAAACTACTTAAGTGTTGTGTCTTTGGAATCGCTGGGCCCAATACTTTGTGGTGGGAAGAGACTACAGAACACAATAGCGTAAAATTTTGCACAAAAAAGAAATATTTTTGCCAATCAGAATATCACATTTCTATGGATTTTGGGTCATTGAATCTGAATCCAAGGTCGGAATTCTGCGATTAGCAACAGGTTCTTTTCTAACCTCAAAAAATCGTTTTTTTTTTGCTTTTTTTGCATCAGGAAATATTAAGAAAAAAACGCTTTCTCGTTACATATTTATGACCACAGATTTGAATTCAGCGGATAAAAATACATGAAGATTGTCTCTTCGAGACCGCTGGGCCCAATACTTTGTGGTGGAAGAGTTTGTACAAAGAATAATAGCGTTAGATCTCGCAAAAAAAAACTTAATATTTTTTCCAATCAGAGTAGTCCATTTCTATGAATTTTAAGTCGCCGAATCCAAATCCGCAGTCAGAGTCCCGCGATTAGTGACAGGTTCTTTTCTAATCTCAAAGAACTCTTTTTTTTGCTTTTTTGAGTTACAAAATACGTAGGAAAAAACGAGCATTTTTTACATTATTTTCACAACAGATTTGGATTAAGCAGCTAAAAATACATAAGAAATGTTCCTTTTAGTCCGCTTGACCCAACAATTTGTGGTGATGTAGAGGAGGGGGGACTGTTAAGAGAACAATAGTTTAAGAAAAAAGAAGTGGAGATGACTATAGGAGAACAAAAATGCACTGAGATGTGTGACAAGAAGAAAGAGGGAAATAGGAGGTTTGAAGAAGAGGCGGAGAAGGTATGAACAGAAGAAGAGGTTTGAAAAGCAGTGAATAAAGAGATAAAAAGGAGGGAAAGGGTTAACCAGGATATTGAGATGGTAGAATAAAAAAAAATATTTCAGGGATCTGCTAGGAGGGGACGAGAGTAAAGTTATGAAAGGTGGAAGAGAGGGAAAGAAAAGAGACCAGAAATGGGACATAACAAGAGAAGGAATAATCAATGTTTTAGGAATAATGAAAGAAAGAAAAGCTTCAGGTCTGGATGAAATTCCAAATGAAGTATGAGAATATGGGAGCAAAGAATTAAAAAAATTGGCATGGATAATATGCAATAGGTCATGGAGGGGAGATAGTTGGTCAGCGACATGGATAGAAGGGGTAGTGGTAATGATATTGGAAAAGGGCAAAGATACAACCTTGTACAAGTAATGTATGATGGGATTATAGGAGGGATTAAAGGAAGAAGTTGAGGAAAAAGAGATAGTGCTACCAAATCAGAAGGGATTCAGTAAGAGGAATGAGGATGATGGACAATATTACACGCTTTGAATTCAATAATAAATAGGAGAATCAAAAAGGAGGAGGGAGGTTTGATAGCTATGTTTGTAGACCTAAAAGCGGCCTTCGAAACTCTGGACCAGAAAGAGATTGAAAAGTTTATGGTAGAGAAAGGTATTAGGGAAGGTCCAATAAAGAGAGTTACAGAAATATTTCGTGAGTAGCCGATAGTTTCTAGTTGGTGAGAGGAGTATGACAAGGGTGTCCTCTTTATTTATTATCTTGATCTCAGACTTGGAAGAAAGAATGAGCAGAAAAGGGTAGGGAGTCGTCAGGATGGGAAAAGTAATGATACATACACAAGCATACGCAGATTATATAGTAATTATGGCAGAAGATGAAGCGAGAATGGTCGGCATAATAACAGGGTTGGAGAAATACTTATATGCAGAAAAATTGAAATGGAATGTAGGAAAGACGAAGATAATGATATTCAGAGGAGAAGGGGGAAGGAAAAAGTATGGACTGGGAGATGGAAACGAGTAGAGATAGATTAAGGAAAAGAGTTTGAATATTTTTGATACACCTTACAAGCGAATGGAGATCATAAAGCACATATCAGAGGAAGAATAAAAAAAGCGGCAGGGGCAATGAAGCAGGGTACAGGAAAAAGTAGATTCAAGAAAGGAAGGAAAAGAAGAATTTGGTTCTTTGATACCCTGGTATGGCCGATTTTAGGATATGGAGAAGAAATATGGGGATGGAAGGACAGAGAAGAGATGGGAAGGATACGGGAATGATATGTGTGTGATGGACTCTAGGAGTATATTGGAGAATACCTTAAGTATCAGAGCAGGGAAGAGGGCATGGAAATTTGAAGAAAAGCTGAGGAAGGAAAAGGGAGGGGAGTCAGCGAAAGAATGTCTAAAGGAGGGAGAAGAAAGAAGAGGGAGGGGGATTGAGTTAACGGAATAAGAAGAAAAAAGGAGGGAGTTCCTTTCAGATAGACATATAGGAAAGAATGTTGGAAGGAATTTTAGAGAATTAGAGGGAAAAGATAAGGAAAGGTAATTAATAGAAAGATGGGAAAGGATAAAGGAATCAATTTACATAAATGTTATGAGAAAATAAAAAAGAAATAGACTACCAAAGTATTTAGAAAAGAGGTGGGGAGAAGAGAGATGGACAAGAATAACAAGATTTAGATTGGAGAACGAGATCGGAGGAGCGATGTATTGGGGAGAAAAGGAAGAAAGAAAGTGCAGAATATGTGAATGGAAAGAAGAAACATGGGTACATGTATGGGAAGGATGTATGAGAGGAATGGAAGATAAAGAAAGCTGTTTAGAGAACGTTGTAAGGATTCTGGAGGAGGAAGGACAGGGGAAGAAGTGGATGAGGGAATGGGAGGATGCCAGAGGAGCGAATGAGATACATTGAAAGAATGATCGTTTAAAGAAAGAGATAAAGGTGGAAGAAAAGTGATAGAAAGGGGTAACGGTAGTCACACAGGAAAATAAGATGGATAAAATTGTACAGTAAGAATAATTAGAATTGAGTAGAATAAGATGAGGCTGCGCTCCTTCCCCTTCGCTCGTACGCTCAAATCACTAAAGACGCTCAAGCACTCGATCACTCGTCGTTCACTCGCTCGTCGTCTTTCGGTCACCCCGTCACGTTGCGTTATGCGTTAGGATAATAGTTTTTCATGTATATATGTATACATTATGAAAAGAGTTAGGCTCAGAGAAATATGAATAAATAGTTTAAATAATTAAAAATGAAGAAGAAGAACAAGAAGGTAAGAAGGGGATCTCAAAATTTCAGCATCATTCTAACCTAATTAATGGTCGTTCTGTCATGAAGATAGTAAAAGAATTTCGACGAATTCTGCTTTTTTACTGAAAAAAAAATAAATATCAAGGAAACATAAAGAAATCACTGCAAAATTTCTTTTTCGCAAACCTTGCACATGAAATTTGACTTGATTAGCGCAGAGAGCGCGTCGCCTGATAACAGCTTGCGAGTTTTCTGTGATCTAATTACAGAAGGAGATGCTCACTGACAAATGTAATTGAAAAGCTTTTCCGACGGAGCTTCAAATTTCCTATGTTGCTAATCGAATTGCTGTCCAAAAAAGAGAATAAAAAAATATAGTCGTATAAAGAAGCACGTAGGGTTCACTGGACCTTTCATTTGTCTTCGTGAATCCAGGCTGCATCGCGATGAGAGACAAAGATTTAGGAGACAGCAGAGGAGTAAAAAAAATTATAAAAGAGAGAATAAAAAAAAGGTAGGAAAGAAGGAGAACTGAAGGAGGAGAAAAGACAAATGGTTGAATTTGTCGAATTTGCACGAAACATATTCACCTCACTGGTTTATTTTTGAATTCTTTCACTGGAAGAAAAATAGTGGATATCAAGTATTTTATTATTTATGATAAATATTTTCTTTTGCAAATAATATAAAATTATTTCAAGGAAAAAAAATGCGAAGCTATGAAATTTGTATTGCTTTAATAATTATAATTTTTAATCTAAAAGACGAGTTTCAAAGCAAGTAGATTTTCGACAGACAGGGCACATTCGTGCCCGAAGGTTATATTACTAAAACTAGGAGAGTAACGCGCGCCAAGGCGCGCGTCTTTTTTCTTGTATCGTTAACTTCTTTATATCAAATCGTTTCAATCCAACGTATATTATTTCAACCAATATTAATTTATTTCGAAAGATTTACAGATAATGAATTTATTTTTCTTAACGCACGTATATAGTTAAGTTTGTAACCTTTTGAAAATGTAAATAAATATTATTCTTCATCAGAATAGTCGCATTTCTTCTTTTATTTTTTCGTCTTTTCTTTGCTGTACTCTCTCCTTTTCTTCTCCTCTTCTTCTCTCTTCCTTGTTACTCTTTTCCTTTCTCAGTTTTCTTCTTTCTCGTTTCCTTCTTCTCTTGTTCTTTTCTTATCTTTTTCTCTTTTTTCGTGACCCCTCTCCTTCTCTCCTTCACAAACCTTTTATTTTCATTCTCCCCTTCTTTGCTAACTTTTCTCCTTCTTTTCTTTTCTTATTCCCTCCTTCTCTTCTTCACCTGCCACTCTTCCTATCCAGACTTTCTTTTTCTCTTATATCTCTTCTATCCTTTTCTTCTTCTAAAACTTCTATTTACTTCTCATCTTCTCCTCTTCTTCTCCTTTTTGCTCCTTCCTGATCCTTTTCTCTCCGTCACTGAACTCTTCTCGTCACGAAACCAAACACACGTACGCACACAACAGTGACACAGTAACGCGTTACGCGTGACTTTAGAGATTTCTTATATAGGACTATTGGTTGTGGCGGTGTCAAACTCTGGAAGGATCTTCATTGAATGAAATTATTGTGACTCAGAGTCAAAAAATATTATTTCCCAAAAAAATGTCTTTAACAGATGTCCAAAAATGTCTGAAGCATATTTCGAAGTTACGTAGAAAATAAATAATGAAGTAATTGATAAATTTATTCTGGAGGCTTTTGAAGTTTGAATGAAAAATTACAATGTTTTACATGAATATATCAGTTTTGATGCAATATTCACAAAATCCCGGACAACAAAGAACGTTTTGCAAACGTTTCGAAAACGTTTTCTGGTAAACTTGGAAATGTTTGTAAATTTTGTTGCAAAATACGTTTTCAAAACGTTGGATACTTCTGAACATTTTTTAAACTTTGACTGAGCGGAACTTTTTATAAACGTTTTGAAAACATTTAGAAAAGTGAGAGCAAGCAAAATTTGAGCAGACTAAATTTCCAAACGTCTCTAAAATAATCACAGGACATCTATGAAACGTTCACAAAACGCTTATTTAACTTTTGGATAATGCTTGCGAAAATTTGAAGAACGTTTGCGAAACTTTCAAGAAACGTTTTAAGAAGGTTTGAAAAACTTTTGATGGTAAAACAAAAATTTTTTTTTGTAGCCTGTTTCCTGTAGTTTCCTAACACTTGCGAGAAAGATCACCGCATCTATTGGATAATTTTTTTAATCAAATTTTTTCCCAACGTGTACATAGCGCATGGAATGCGGTCGTAACTTCGATTCCCAAAATGTTACTTCTCAAATATTGCTCAAACTTCTTTTGAACGTTTACCAAATTTATTTCAAACGTTTCTCGAACGTTTTAAAAACATTTTGGAAAGGTTTTTTCTCCTTGAGTCTAAAAAATCAGTGGAAGTATCCAACGTTTTTAACACGTGTTTCTTACCAGGAATCCCAAACGTTTTTGGTTTGCTAGTAAACGTTTCAAAAACGGTTGAAAAACGTTCTTGTGTTATTCGGGATATGCACGGAAATATAACTGTCCACGGAAATATTTTTGTGGTTACGTCGATACATAAAAAGGGATCATCTGACAAATAGGAATACCTTTTTAGGGCGAGTTTCTACGTAGAATTGAAGAAAAAAACCTCTTTTCTACCTAGTCTTCCAAGCTTTGAGCGTGAAAATGAAGACATTCCTTCGCAAATTCAGAAAAAAAGGCTAAGAAATCCTTGCGTATTTTTATCAGTTACCATCGGCGAAATTGAAAATTAACTCTATATTTCAAACAAATTTAATGAATAAAGGGTAACGATATACATATATCAAAACGGGGAGAAACGAATCGCGAAAGAATTTGTCAATCCATTCTGCTTCGAAGCTTTGGGAACAATTTTTATGTTGTTTTCCATCGACGTAACTTCCATTGACGTAACCTAACTTTCATCTCGACAGAGGCAGCCTGACATTCAACTGTGCCTCTGCGAAAAACTTTTGCAGAAGAATAATAAGAACAGAATTTCTTCTGATGAATTTTGTTTGAGTCATACCTTCACCCAAATTAGAAAATACTGTGATTTTTATAATTGAAACCGGAAAAACATTCTTCTCATTTGGAAACAGCTTGATTTCTTACAATCCTGATTTTTGCTGGATAGATAGACAGAGGTTATGTTTATATAATCTAAGTTGGTCCAACTCAAAGCTACATAAACGGCTGTGTTCACCAACTTACATGCCTTAAAAACATAAACATTTATTATTATACATGTTTTGTGGAGCTCTTTCTTATAAATCTGATTCACAAAGTACCCCGAATAACACACAAACGTTTTGCAAACATTTTTAAAACGTTTTCTTGGAAAACAAAAACTTATGGAATTTGGGGTAAGAAAAACGTTTCGAAAACGTTTTGAAAACCTTGGATATTTCCGATGATTTTTGAGACTCAAGTGAACAAAACTTTTCGAAAACGTTTACAAACGTTTCCAAAACTTCTGACTGATAAAATGTTGAGTGACTACAAATTCAACACGTATTTTAACCATTTGGAAAACGTTTAGAAGAAATTCGGAGAGTGCTCAAAAAAAGTTCGAGAAACGTTTGAGGAAAATTATCAATAGAAATTAGGGTATGGTCTGAATACTATTAAAAGTATATGAGCTACTAAATTTTTTTTCAATTTTTCGATCAAACGTTCTTCAAACCTTCTCAGAACGTTTTACAAACGTTGGATAAACGTTTTATAAATGTCTTGCGAACGTTTTAGAAACGTTTGATTTAAAGAATTATCTGATAGATGGCATGATGTTTCTCGCAAGTGGCAGAAAACTATGGTGCCGACTAGCATATGTTTATAGGAAAGACACGGAAGAGTTATCATGAGAAATAAGGGTATGGTTTAAATACCATTTGAGTATATGAACTACTAAAAAAACTTTTTATTTTTCGATCAAACGTTTTTCAAATCTTCTTAAAACGTTCCTCAAACGTTTCTTTAAAGTTTCGCAAACGTTTCACAAACAAGAGAGTTAATTTTGAATCAAAAACAATAAATTTTTGACGACATTGTCGAATTGCCAGCTAAACGAGATCAATTTTGAACCAAAATAAAATCCCAAAATTTTCAGTTCCAGAAATTAACTTGTAACAAAATAAAAGAATTTTCAACCTGTTTAATGCAAGCGATAAAGATGCGTTTACTATTTTAACCAAATAGTAAATTTGTAAACAAATAAATGAGTTTTCTATCAAGAAGATCCATGTTCTACCGGAATCAAAACATTTACAATAAAGTATGTGACTTCTTAACGGAATGAATAAATTCTTAAGTTGAAAAGACAAATTCAGTCGGCAGAGAAAAAAAGAAGGAGGGAAGAGGAGAACGTGGAACTGGAGGAGGAAAATATGAAAAAACTTAAGTTGGAAGAAAAAAAGTTTGGGAGCGAATAAATGTGGCATAAATGGGCAGGTGGAGAATGAGATTATATATAGAAGATTAACACAGACAGAAAGACAGAAAGAAGGAGAACAAAGAAAAAAAGGAGGAAGAACGTTATGATCAAGGGTGTGAAAGAAAACAGCGAAACAGAAGAGGAAGAGGTTATAAAAATGATTAGCGACATAAAAGAAAAAGTGGGGGTGGTAGGGATGCGGAGAATAGGAGGGATGGAGGAAGAGAGGAGAGACATGTTTATGGTGACACACGGAAGTAAGAAGGAATATTCAAAATAATGGGCAAAACTAACGTTGAAAGTAAGAACATAGAGAATTTAAGATCATATGACCTGGCAGGAGAGTAGAAGAAAATGGTTAATAGGTCGGAGTGCATGGGAAGCAAACATAAAATATAGCAGAATAATAATTGCAAGGAGCAGGATATGGACAAAGGGAGAGATGAGAATCTGGGACCTAGAAAAAAGGGATTTGAAGCCTGACAAACAAGATAAGGAAAGGAGGAAGACAGAAAACACAGGGAGGACCTTGATTTGCACGCGGCGGGGTTTACAAAATATAAGGAAGATTGTAGACTATGACGCGAGGAGTAATGAAGATTTCTAGGGTAGATTGAAAAGATAGGACGCAATAATGACGGGTGAGCTATGGTCAAACAAGAAAGACTAGGAAGAAATAGAATGAAATTTATCAGAAGGATATATTTGGAAGATGTGAGATGCAAGAAAGGAGTACGCAAAATGGAGAGGTATGGGTGTCATGGCATCAGGGATGAGGAAGGGTCTTGCGGCAGAACAGGAATCAGAGCGAGCTGACGAAAAGAAGGATGGAGTGATGATAAGAAAAGTTAGGGAGGGAATAATGGAGGTATATGTGTACAGAAGAAGAGGGGAAGAGGAGGAATGGAAAGTTATGAGGAGGAGGATAGGAGAAAAAGAAAAGGGATGGTATTGAAAGATGGTGACGTGAATGCATCGACTGGAGATCAAGAAGGAGAGGCGAAGGATGGAGAGGAGAAGGTGTTCATCAGGAATTCAAAACATACAGAAACAGATGAAGAGGGTGGGACACTTTCAAACCTGATTGGTGAGGCGAGATGGTTCAATTTCAATGGTAATACAAAGGGGGACGATGATGGCCTAATAACATACACAGAAAAAGGGGAAGTCGTTATAAAATTTCATCAGAAGGGAGAAATAGATAGTTCCTTGTGGGAATTAAGTAATGAGATAGGCTCTGATCACTTCCCGACAATAGAAAAATTAAACGGGAAAAGTCATGAACATTCTAGCGGGTAGGAAGGAGGGGGGAGGGAGAGAAATGTCAGCATGAGCCGCTGGTGAGATGAAAACTTTGAATATTCCGGAGAAAGAATAAAGAATAAGCATTTTAAAGGTACAGACAAAGAAGAGGTAACAGACAATGAGGAGAATGCAGGAGGTAATTGGCAAGATAAGAGAGGATGGGAATGAGGACCAGAGGGGAAGGAGGACGTAGAAAAAAAAGGTTGGTATAATAAGGAATGTAAGAAGGGGTAAATACAGAAAGGAGAATGTGAGAGAGTGGAGAAAAACGAAGATTGACATAACAGAGTATATCCGAAGAAAACAAAAGTACGAGTAAATCTTGAACAAGAAAAGAAAGAAGACGGAGAAAATATATATGGAGGATCTAGAGAAACAAGTGAAGAAAGGAAAGGTATGGGAAGTGATAAAAAAGGAAAGAGGGAAGGAGTGAACGACGATATAGAAATGACTTAAGGGACGGAATAATTCAAAGGACTGAAAGAGGGAGGGGGAAGGAGAGGTTAGGGAAAAAGAAAAGAAGGTGATAGACAAAGAAGGGGAAGATGGGAATGATATAAGCAGGGGGAAAATACACGAGCTAATACAAAGGCCAAAGAGGAATAAAGAGACTGGGGAGAATGGCATAGAGAATAGAGCTTTGAACTTGGAGGGGGGGGGGGGGGGAGAAGTCCGTAACAAAGTATGGAGAGAAGAATGGCCTGAAGAATAGAGGAAGAGATTAGTGATTCCGCCTATAAAAAAAGGAAGGAGTTAAAAGAAGAATCTTTCTCCTATTTTACCCTTTTCAAAAATTATCTTCAAGTTTCTCGTTTCTCCCTATTGCACAAAATTTTCCTTTATTTTTTGAAAATTTCGCTATTTTCTCTTGAAGGTTTCTTTCGTCGTAGGAAAATGCATGTGATTTTTTATGGGAAATAGAAGGCGTAAAAAATGGTGTAAATTTATAGCGAAAATGTGCGTATTGAAAACACGTGCGTCTGAAGTAAAACTTAAGGAACCACGGAGCAATGCAAACTTCACATACTAATGGGCTAAATAATTATACTTCTTCCAATTAAATGACTGCCCTACAAATTATCTCCCTCCTCCTTCTTCTATTCTTTCATCTGCAAATTTTACTTCCAACTTATGAAGTCTACAAAAATAAATTGGAAGTGAAACTTGCAGGGGAAAGAATGAGAAAATGAGGGGGAGAGGGGGGGGGGGAGAGATGAGAAATGTAGGTCTGTTTTGTAATATGAGAGGTAAAATCATTCAGCACAGCGATATAAAGTTTTCATTGTTTCGGCACTGCTGAAGTTTCACTTCAGACGCGCATGGTTCTCACACGCACAATACTTTCCTTTCAGAAAGGTGACTATTTTCAATTCCTGAGTTTGTCACACAATTGTTCAAATAGGGATCGAGAAAGCAAAATGTAGAAGAAAAAGTAACTTCTGTAATAGGAATAACAAAGTAAGGTCAAGAATCGTTCGAGGCAGAATACGATGGAAAAGAAAAGACGATTGGAGTTACAGTGGTAGGAGGGAGGGTTTAATAGCGTCGCTAGAGCAAATTCTAAGGAGCTTTAAATTAAACATTCGTCCCGACGCCAGAGACGCCGGAAATGCAGCTTCAACATCGCGTTCTCATTCAATCTTTTTCTTTTTTCCTATCTGCACCTTCCTCACTTTTGTCTCTTCTTTTTCCTCTTTTCTCTCCTTTTCTCTCTTTTCTCTTGTTTTATCTCCCCTTTTAAACTTCTTTCCTCTTCTCCTTTCACATTTTCTCTCACTCTCTCAATTTCCTATCCCCCTTCCTACCGTTTTCCCTCCTTCTTTTCTCCTTTCAACCCTTGCACCCTTTTCCTCGTTCTGTACCTCTCTATCATTTTGCATACTACCCCGACCCATCTAACCAGCAACCGGCAAAATATTCATACGCAAAACTTGTCCCATATTTATTCATAAGCCGAGCTTCTGATGACAGTACACACCACGCGTATATCGAGCCTACACCCGCAATTTATTTGTCGTGCGGACGGTGTTTAACATTCACGCGACTACTTCCCTTCTTATCTACTTCATGCATCTCTGCCCCGACAGCAATTTTCATTTTTCTTGCTGCTGATCGTCCCTCCAACCCTAACATCAGATTGCTCATGTAGAAATCGCACTATTTTCCCTCAAATCAATTATGTCAGGAATCAGGTCCTTCCCATGTAGGAATCAAGATCAGGATCTGGCAGGGCCTAGTGAACTTTCCCTTATTTTTGATTGAGCACTAGAGTGGTCCAAAAATGCATCAGAAAACTTTTTTCCGAATTTTCATGGAAAACGCCTGGAAACTTTGTTCGAATCCACAAAAAAATGGACGCATTTTTTCTTGTTTTGAAAGAAATAATATCAAGAGAGTTCAACACGTATTTCCCATAAGAAAAAAATCTGCCCGCATCGCGGGCACATTCTCATCGCGCGCTCCGCGCGCAGCTCGCTTCGCTCGCAAGTTTGAGTGCGCCTAGGGCGCGCGTCTTTCGGATCTCGCGCTTTGCGCTCGATGGTGATCTCACCTC